>BOPP01000004.1:17285427-17314272 GCA_017312745.1 Gryllus bimaculatus | reverse complement strand
TATATATATATATATATATATATATATATATATATTCTCTCTGAATATATAACTTCTCTCTGAATTTTGGAAAATTGCGTGTTGGGAATAATGGGAGACACCAATGTTTTTATGCGTTGGTGAAAGATAAAACGGTTGAACATGTGTGTGGTATAGAGGTAAAGCGCCTGTCGAGTTAATTCAATGGACTTGAAATTGAGTTTCGATTGGAAATACTTTCGCAGGTTCATGTAGTAGTATAATATTGTGGAGCCGTTACAAATAATGCGAGAAAGTACGTCATCTTGTAACACCGCATGTTTTTACTTACACTGGTGAAATAATGTTTTAGGATGTAGTGCAGTTATGAAGTTTACATCATCAAATGATATAAATATCATCTATAAAACATTCGTTGTCTAGCAGAAAATCTTTTTGCACTCGCTGCCAAAATCTATCGCCTATTTGACCCCGGTTGATAGAACTCCTGAAGTTAACATAGCGGCCAAAAATACTTTCTATTTGAACAATATTTTTATGATGTGTCAGTGTATAACTCATTCAGCAATGACATTTATATCTTTCACATTAAAATTATTGCGTTAGTCAATATACGTATAAATGCTCTTAGCATTTGTAGATAAATCGTATGAAATTATTCAATGTAAGCCATTATGTAATAAAAAATGTTAGCTCAATTCACTTATTTTCCTCCGCATCTAATGCTGTAGTAGTATTATGTTTCATGTTGTAAGTTAAAGTGTTTTGTGCATAAAAATGCTGCAAGGATCCTAGATAACCGAAAGCTCACTAGATTTACCCGCTTCTATTTCCCTGCGAAAGACATACAGTTACTTAAATCAGGAACTTCAAGGATTGCGATTGGAATTGTTAATACTTTTTTATATGAATGAGAGAAAACTTGTTTGTAGTTCACACGATTACACGCTTCAAGACTCAATCTTTTTAAGAATACATTTGACGATATTTGCCTATTAACATGTGACAATAAGAATATCAAACCTTTACTTCATTTTATTACTTACGTTAATGTTAAAAAAGGCCTAATATACTTTTCAGATAATTGGTTGTCTTATTAGCTAAATAGTAAAATGAACAGGCCGTGAACAAGGAGACCCGTATTCCATTCTTGGTCGGAGATACTAATGCTTTGAATGAATGGAATTGAGTTATCTCAGCAATGCAGCAACAATAGAAAAAATATTCATACGACAGCCAATAAACAAATAAGTAAAGGGGAGATGAAGACGACGCCTGAGGGCAGCGCAGGTGACAAAATCCCTTGAAAGCTTCACGCGGACTCGTGTTGTTCAGCACTGCTCTATGAAAATACCTGCACTCGAGTCTTTAGTGACCAGAACAGTGACTGCTAGGCGTTTGACCTTCCACATTCAATAAATACCTATTTATTTCCATTCCTCCACGTAATATCGGCACTCGTGCTACTAACGCGGTTCTGGATTATCTGAGGACATGATGATATTCGTAGTTTCCGGTAAAATTGGTGATTTGCATTTAGGAGAGTTCTCCGTGGTGTCGTACGTCAGGGTACAAAGACAACCGGTAAAGCAACAAAATACAAGATTTTGCAACAACCAACTTCTTTCGTGCTCTCTCTGTCGTTTTCGTAGCGTTAGTGCCGCGCAATTGCAAGTCCTTCCCGCCAGCGTAGGATGGTTATGACGAGGTTGGTTGGGGTGCATCTCACTCCCCCACGGCGTCCTAATCTGTATTGGGGAGGCAATAGGATGATGGTGATGGTAATGATGATAAGGAAAGATTGCGGGCTGTATTTAATCCGTTTTATATTGTGCAGCTCCGGCATTTTGGGAAAGTAATAAATGAAACGATGTAAAACATTGATCTCAGCAGTCGGGCAATGACTTCGATTCCGGCAGACGCCACTAACTCTTAAACTCAAGTAAATGTTTGGCATACTGACGGGATCACAACCACCACTACAATACCATCAGTGACGTTGCCCCTACGCTCGCTACTACACTCCGATTGAAATGTAGGGTGAATTGAATTTTGATCACTTGGAATGCAGTTATCCAATCGGGTGCTTCAATATAAAAAAAAATCAGTTATAACGAAGCTACTAATTTGATAATCACGTCCCAGCTGATCGTCGCAATTTCCCCTTACATTTCAACCAGAGTTCAGACTTCGCTCGAGGAGTCAATGCACACGTCTGTCGTCACGAAGTGTGGAGACGGTTACAATGAATGCCGTCTCAGAAACATCGGCTTGATGGCTTTTGGCAGCCAGTCACTATACAACAAGAATATCTTACACGAAATGAAGGATGCAGGCACATCAAATTTCTGGACGATTATACTTCCTAGATTACATTAGTCGACCTGATGTTTTCTACAGAGCGATATTAAGCGTTGATGCCTCAAATGCACATGTAAGGCCTCCATTGCAGCATGTCTGGCTCGCGTTGTAACTGTCATGCGCACAGATTTCTTACTGTTTTTTCTCTTTCCGCACAAAATACTTTAAACAAATATACAATTTTTTATAAAAATATTTTTGAAAGAAAGCTACGTTCATTGCACGGTAATGTATATACTCCACGTGATTAAGTTAACAAAAATACATGATACATTAATCTCAATATCAAAATGGTCCAACCATACTTGATAATCTGTTTAATTATAAATTAAATACCTGTTCTACGTTTTACAATATAATTAAATTCAGTTGCATGCTAACTTAATGTTTAATCCTTATCCTTTAAATTCAATTACAGAACAACCTTACAAAGACCAAAGAATCTATTTCCGAAATTCATGGGAACACAGAGAAAGTTAGTAGCCTGTTATCTGACTGAGCAAACTACATTCAAATGCATTTTCTGAATTAATGTAAACTTTGATATTAATTAATTAATAAAAACAGTTCAAAGTTATGACATTTGAACAAATCCGATAGGGAGAAAATTTAGCCTTTTGAATCGTATCACAAAGTACTCATTTCTCAAATGCGAGTGTATGCTTAAGCAGCATTCATAAATATTGCCTCGCAATAGCAGAAAGCGATGCTACAAAAACGAAAAATGAGCCGTTTTGTGGAAATTGCATTATTCTCCGTAATATAATGTGTTTGCTGAAACACAAGCCCCGCTGTTAAATCCCACATTCAAGTTAGTTACTTATTGTGTATTACCACTATTGCGGTTACGCTGGTGGTGTTACACTGGTCTTTTGGACAACAGAAAAGGGAAAATTATTTGAACAGAGATTTTATAAGCAAGGCATTATTGATTTTGTCCGAGCGTAGTTCCCGAGGTGGGAAATGAATATAAAGAGAAAAGCACATTTGATCTCTTTTTACCGAGATATAACTTTTTAATCTGGGAGTACTAAAATTACATAGAAACACAATTTATGAACATTTATGCCGCTTACTCTGAAGTAGTGTTAGATATTTCGTAACGACGAAAAATTACATAATTTATAAATACATATTGAAGAAACAATATCTCAATTGGAATGACGTATTGATCAGCAGTTGTTTGTAGCTGAGAAAATAAAATGCCTTCTTCCAGGAGTGTAGAAATTACAATCGACTAAACGAAGTGTTGCTGTTATTTTAATAGCGAATGCCAGTAACAAATTCTCTAGCTTTAACAAAATTTGGGGCTGATAAAACCCCCAAGGAATTTGATAAGAAGCTGATTCTTAATTTCATTATTCTTCACTATATTTCACTTTATTATGAAACAAATATGTTTCGAAAACCATTGTCACGCTAATAACGTGAACATATTTTTCTTCTTTATTTTATCCTCTGCTACATCATTGCGATTAAATTCATTTGTGCCTAATGTTCACATTGGAATTCCAAACTCTGTCTAGTTCTAAGCACATACTTTTAATATCATAAAAAATGATACAAAACAATACGCTTGAAGAAATAAAATGATTATGAAAGTGAATTTATAGAGCTTGGTTGTCTAAATATGCACCGTAAATTCTTAAAAAAATATGGAGGTGAAATAGAATAGAATTGATTTTAAAAAATTAAAACCTTTCAAGACAAGTATAGGGTAGTATTCACCTCATTTCCGCCAAACATTCAGCGAAACAAATATGAATCGCGTCAATACTGCTGCAGTTCATTGATTTCATTATTATAATATTATTGTATTATTCTGCAATATATTCAGTTTCTCTATATTTCCTTGTAGAACCGGAGTTAACGTGATTTTACTCGCTCCGTTCAATGCTAAAAACGTCGCAAATCTCCTGTATCTTCTTCTGATTTCTTTTGTATCCTTACATTCATTATTCCATCGTCTCCATGGAACGTTACGGCCTGTACATATAGAAATAAAATCTATCTCAATACAATACACAAATCGCTTTTCATTTTTTAATTATGAAGACTATTACCTAATGAGAGTATCCTGAAAGGTACACAACCAACCGTCACCGACGCGGTCTCATAATGTCGCGTTTATTAATCACTCAATAATTCATTAATTGAGTTGAAACGAAAAACAACTGTTAGATCACTAATTTGGGCTGCGGGTTGCATTTGAACAATATGTTTAAATAATCTAAATTCTATTGTCTAGTTTTATCACCATTATTATTATTATTATTATTATTATTGTTATCTTACAGTATTCACAGTATCTACTGGTCGGCATGTATTCAAAATTACTGACTTTTGCATATTATATACATTCCTGGCATGCAAGTGAAGACACTCCAGTGCCTGAAGTGTCAATTTCGGGATCACTCCTGTGGCTGATATTATTATAGGCACAGTTGTCACTTTACTGAAGTTCCACTGAGTTGCGAGTTCATGGGCGAGATCGGTATACTTCTGGATCTCTTCTTGATATTTTCCCGATATGTTGTGGGTATTGGGTATTGATATATCGATAAGGAAAACCTGCTGATGGTTTCCATCAATGTACGTTATATGGGTCTATTGCCGCCGGCATTTCTGTCAGTGATAATGGAGCGATCCCAGTAGAGTGTGTGCTCACTACTTTCAAGCACATTCTGAGGCACATATTTATTATACGGCATTATTATTATCATTATTATTATTGCTATTATTATTACTATTATTATTATAGTTGTAGTAGTAGTAGTAGTAGTAGTAGTAGTAGTAGTAGTAGTAGTAGTAGTAGCAGTAGTACATTCTTTTTGTACTGATTAAACTGTTAACAGTGGCGAACAATTTTGTGTTTTCGTATCATCTGACACTTATTAGGAACAAGCATTAGGTAACTTGAAACACTGAACAAATATAATGGAAGTATATATTACACTTGTGAAGCAGTAAATAATTAGAAAATAGGTTAAATAATTTCCCTTTTAATAAAATTATGAAATTAAAATGAAAAAAATTAATGAATCTCCCTTGTAATGGATTGGGGCAGATCGAATATTACGTTGCATCATGCCGCAAGCTATTTACACACAATTGCGCGGAGAAACTGGGCACTACGCATCATGATTTTAAGAATTATATAGAGGTCACCTACATGATTCTGCGTTGGTTTCGATGCAAAAGTACCTGTTAGTGATCAGATGAATGGTGCCTGTCTTCTATTAGCTCTGTTATGTTGGAAGATTCGTGAATTAATCACGTTAAAATTTGAGTCCGGACAGACTGCAAGGTACTTGATGCATGAATTCATGGGAGATAACTAATCATATATTGCTGCATATCTAATTTCGTCCTTAACGGAGAAGAATTAATAAATCAGAAAGGGAAGATGTTACGACATTTTGTAAACTTCAATTCATTGCGAGTGGAAAACACATTCTTCGGACATAAAGAGGTCCACAAATTTATCCGGAGATTCCGAGGAAGCAGTTCAATAATAGATTATCTAATAGCAAATGAGAAGATTGGAAAATTATTCCGGGATGTTAAAGTGATGAGATCAATTGATATAGGTTCTGATCATTTCTTGGTAAGATAAAGAGTTGTTATGCCAACTAGATGGGAAAAAATAAACACAGAAATAAAGCTGAAAAGGAAACAGTATGGAACATAAATCTACTAGAAGATCCAAGTATTAGAAAACTTTTCCAAACATAAATCTCTTTATGGAGAGGTCCTATAAGTATGGACATTGAATTAGAATGGAGCTAACTTCTTCATCTAATCGAAAAGGTAACCTCTGAAACTCGTGGTAAGAGAAAAAAAATTAAAAACAAACAAACAGAAAATGACTAAATATTTGGAATGAAGAACTTAAACATGCTGTTGAATAGAAGAAAAAACTATATTTATACTGTCACACGAAAAACAATTCTGAGGCTTTGGATGAATATAGACCTGAGACAAAGGAAACTAAGGCACTAGTTAAAGTTGCACGTAAGGAGGGCTGGGAAAGGCATTTCTCAAATATTGAAAATGACATGCATGGTCGCCAGGCTACAGCTTATAAAATACTAAAATACTTAAATACTTAAATAGAGAAGAAAAAGATACAGCAATCTTAGAGCTTCCGTCTGGTATGAAGAAAATTTAGATTGCAAATATGGGGAACATAAAGGTAAAGACATGTCTATTCGAAGTCGATAGAATAGAATATAAGGAATTACAGGAAGCTCTACAAAGTTGTAAACATCGAAAAGCCCCTGGATCAGACATAAATTTTGAGCTCTTTAAATACTTCCCAGAAGAAGCTAAACACAAATTACTTAATTTCTTAAATCAATGCTGGCAACATCAAAAAATACCAACGAAATGGAAGAAAGTAATAATAATTCTTGTTTTCAAAAGAGGCTCGCTAACAGACTGTGAAAACAACTGAGGTATGTTTGTTGAACACTGCATACAAAATATACGCAAAAATAATTGTAAATAAGCTCAGAAACATCATAAAAAATGTTTTGTTGGAAGAACAAACGGGATTTAGAAAGGAGAGATCTTGGTCAGACAATATTGTTTTCGCTTAATTAATTGATAGGAAAGAGGAGAGAATATAATTTGAAGACCTACACTGCTTTAATTGATTACAGACAAGCATTTTATAATTTTAGTAGAAGTAAATTGTGGAATGTACTTGAAAAAAGAGAGCTTTATAAGCATGGAAGCAGGTCCACGGATCGAAGTAAAACTAAAATTGGGACATCTTTTGGAAGAAACTATTCACAAAAGGGTTCGACATGGTAGTTGTATTTCACAAATACTTTTTAATGCATACCTTGACAACGTTGTAAGGGAATGAAATCAGTGGATTGTACATTTTTAATTGAAAAAATTAAAAAACAAATTTTATTAAAACCCCTTTGTTTGCAGACGACCGGGTTTTAGTCGCTGATAATGAAGACAATCTCCCTGTATGAGTTGTACAAAATAGAAAAGCTCTACAATTTGTATATATCTTCCAGAAAACCAAGTCCATGGCATTCCCAGGTTCTCAATCCATAAAATGCACGCTCGTATTAGAAGATAAGATAATTGAACAAATAAATACTTCTATACTTATAGGAAGTGAATAATGATACACCGAAGAAGTTGATATTGAAAGAAAGATCGAGAGATTCAATCCAATAGGTGGCACCATTAAAAGGACACTTAGAGGTGAAGTACGAAAAGACACAATTCTAAAATTTTGCAAAGTTTTAACAGTGCCTTGTAGCCTATATGGATGAGAAAACTGAGTTATAAATTCAAGATCCTATAACAGAGTGCAGGCTGCTGAAATGATATATTAGAAGACGATCCTAGGAGTAACAAGATGAATTTGATTGAAAAACGAGATAATCCGGAAGAACATTGGAATTTACAATTTAAAGACAAAATTGAAGAATAAAGAAAGGAATGGAAAGACCCTGTACTAAGGATGGAAAATAATAGTTTACCTACGCAACTTTTCTTCTACATACCTCGAGAGAAAAGAAGCATTGGCAGACTCAAAAGAAGATTGAAAGATCAACGAGTCGCAACGGTCCAACAGGTCTAATGCCTGAGGAAGAAGTAGAAGACGAAGAATAAGAAGAAGAAAAATCTCTATCTTCAATTACACAGATCAAAAATGAAAAGTCATTAGAAATAAAACTATGTTGATTTACAATGTTTCAGGTCTTGATTCCCAATATCTACTAACAATTTCTCTAGCATATATCATTTTTGTAATAAGATGGTGTTAATATTGCGAGTTCGCGAATTACCCACTAAAATAAGGACTTACATACAGTCAGCACTGAAAAATTATCAGGAAGGGAAATATGTAAGGTTTACTGGTATGACTTAATTCCAAATAAGTGTTTAGATTTTGTCTAACACGAATAATTTCTGAGATAGAGCGGTTTTCATATGGTGACTGTGCGAATCCCCCACGGTAAATTCGTTCTTTCTGCTGCTTTCGGAACTGCTGTTAGTGTGGGAAAACGAGCTCTTGTTTTGGCTAGCGTATCTAAAACAGATAAAGAAGAAACCGAAACAGAAAGAGAAGAGTTTCTTACGCGCCTGGAAAAAACAGTTTTTTTCATTTTTCTTCTTGTTGATTCCAACATGACATATATCCCTCTTCCTAACAAGCTTCGATTAATTGTTTGGTGGAGACGATATTACGAATATGAACAGTCGCATACCAATGCAATTCCGGGAGCAGGAGAACACCAATAGAGGGGTAGGGCCGCAGAGAAAGTTGCAGGTACATTGTACTACATAAGTTTTCAGAGGTAATAGTGAACTTCTGGGTATTAATATTTATGTTTTACTACATCAAAAGGTTCACTTTTTATGGAAATACCAAAATATATTAGTTTTTTATCCATGTCTGGGTATATTATTTGAGAGATACAACAGTAAAATAGTGTCTAATTGCCGCGAAATTAACATTTCAATATTTTCTTGGTCTCCACACACTAAATATGTATTTTAAGACATTGCAATGATTGATTGTTTGTGATTCCGGGCGCATGAACTGCCAAGTTCATTATTTGTCAAAGAGATGGTGATCTTCCCCCGCTGGATGATGAGATCCGATGCCCACCTACTGTCGGCTAGCGGGGTTTTCCTCAAGCAGGTATCTCTCACAAGCTACTGTCCCTGGCGGAACAAACTCCAAGCTCCCAACCGGTCTCCCCGCATGTGTAGTAATGTAGTACATGTTAGAACACCCTTCAACGCCTCTTACATTGGGCCACTTGTAGTATCTTATTCATTTCTGCTAGATCTGATGTCACTAATTTTTAACTCGTGGTTCGAGCCTATGAAGTCTTCAGGCTGAACAGAACTGCTATTTATGAGCTAAAGCAATTTGCCCATTGGTACGGTGTTCTAAGTCCCTTTCATTTTCCACAAACGTTTCCGTTTCATTTTTCAAAAATATCTCACGATAAGCTCTACCCCTAAAGGTTTTAGTAATAAATAAATTAGTCGTATAGATACAAAAATCTTTTCACCACGTTATATGTAAAGTTAAATACGTGTGATATTACCGAAGTAGAGAGTTCACAGTAACTGAATTTTATAGGACATTAGTTACGCATGAACATAGGGAAAAGCGTCATCATATTATCCTAACCAAAAGTTCACTATATCCGAGTTCACTATATTCAGAATCGTCTGTATTTAGCAAGATATTAAAATAATTTTACACAAGATAAATTATTTTTAGCTATTGATTTATGGCAAGGCAAACTCTAAGCAATTTCTGTACTTGCGGTCCTTTCAGGGAGGACTCTGTTCCCCGGGGTCAGGTCTTTTTTAACCAGTACAATATTCACCTTGTTGCTCTGAATGCTCGTTCACTATCAATAAATACTAAAATAACATTACAATATCTTTATGGACAGTACTGTAAGAGAACGCCAGAGTTTTAATGAAACGATTAAACATGGAAACGGTTTCGAATTGGTTTGTAAATATCAGCTGAACGTTGAAAAAAGACACGATAACTTGGAGTTCTCGACAGTCCTAGACTACAGTCTTGTCAGGCTATGGCCATTATATGGCGTCGCAGCCTGAGGGTCAAGGGCTCGGGAAGCCAGCGGTTGCAATCCGCTGCGTCCATTTATTTCTCTATCTGCGAGCTTTCACTCCAGCAACCGGCAAAGATCGCCCTTTCCGGAGCAAAACCTTTGATTGTATTCAGGCGAAGTTCGCGTTAAGGTAGTGCGAGCTAATGAAGGTTTACTGTAGTAATAAATAACGTAAGCGGTGAAATAGTTACTCCTTCGCTAAACCATGACGAAAATACTGGCGCTACACTAGCACATACCCTTTCACATTATTTGTTGCGGCTATGCAAAAATATAATATTACATGAAACTACAAATGTGCTTCCAACCACCATCATTTTTTCTTTGCCATGGGCTTCGAACTGGGTTTTGCGATTAACACACCATTAACTTTATCCCTACACCACTAGCCTCACAGATAAAACCTCATTTTCTGTCCTTTAAACACAAAATTGAAAATTTTCATTTGCAATTTCCAAAATTTCAGACTTTTATGAACATTATTTCAAGATTTGCTTTTAAAGAATCTATTTGATTAAGAAAAAATATCTATCATTAATAAATCAGCATCAATATTCCCATTTTGTTATTGCAATTGTTTACAATTTATAAAAATATAGAGAATTCGTTGAAATGAGATCTGTGCTAGCTTTTTTTGCTACATTCGAGAAAAAAAGGAATAAAGTGATGAGAGTAGTTTTTTAGAAAATAACTCTTTAAAAACTGCGTATACACCACGCAAAATTACGGAAAACCTTCTCATATTTGTAGAAAAATACCCATGACCTCATTTAATGATTTGTATTTGAAGAGCACATTTCTGTACCTCATATTATACCTCATACCTGTATTTTCAATATGGTAGTACCAGGAAGATGTTAAAAATATTGAACATTTACAATTTTCAACAAAAATTAGGCCTGTTTCATTCTTTATTGTCCTTCAGGGACCTCAGAAAAATTGAAACCTTCTCTTACATTACAATATGGATGAGAAAGTATGTCGCCGGTAATCAAGATGACCCACTAATGTCGCTGGTCATTAAATCTGGCCGAAGAATGGGAAACAGGCATTGTGTAAATGTAGCAAGAAACATTGTGAAACTATGCAAGACACGGAAAATAACACAGACTCTCAACTTCTGATGCTACTTGACATGAAATTTGAAACACAAAAAACAGTATTGAAATCGTGCAGAGACAAACTACTCAATGAGCAATATCTAAAAAATGGACAAGGTGCAGATCAATAAAGATCAGTCATTTACTTAGCTTCAAATGGGAAGAATGATGCCAGAAACGGATGCAGTTCTATTAGCTGCTTAATATCAGGCGTTGAGGACATTATGATCAAGCTTTTCTCAAAATTTCCCAACATGATGAATATCGCATTTGCCAAGAACAAGTAGAAACCATTGATTATAGCGTCTCAGCCTGTCCAATTCCATCAAAGACCGAATAATTGAAAAGACACGATAGGGTGTGTAGTGACCTCCACTGGAAAAGCCGCAAACAAACCGGATATTGTTATCCGAGATTTGGAGACAAAATCATATCCACTTGTAGATATTACTCTGCAGAGCATTCAAAACGTCGTAACCTAGGTGCCAAAGAAACGTCTTAAATACAAGAGTTTGGAAATCGAGATCAGCCGAATATGAAGCACAAGAACATATTGTCCCAATAGTTATCGGAAATTTGTATAAGAATTTTCCAGGTCATTCAAAAAATTGGAAAGTGCAAGACATTGCTTTGTTTGGAACAGCCCACATTTTGTGCAAAATATTGAAGAGGTACCGATAGTCTTTAGATAGTCCTTTTAGACAGGCCTTATGAAGCTGGTTGCAACCCCAATGTAGATATTGTATTCAACTGACTCATAATGTCTTAAGTCGTAAATTATAGTAATAATAATATAATTAATTACACAATATTACCGGCGATTAAATTTTAGATTGAGCTCATAATTAAACTCAACTAATTAAATGCAATCTATTAAATGTTTTGCAATACTGGTACCTCAGTACAATTTTGAAATACCTTGCTGTAAAAAAATGAAATACAACTAATAGATTGAGAAAGCAGGTAACTCCTAACAATGATATTTGAATGAATATTCACAATCTAAAAGATGATGATGCTGGGTTCTATATTTCTAGGAGGAAAGTACGTGGCATAATAATTGGAAACAATAGTGAAGTAGCGACGAACTGACTGAGCGAAAACAACAAAAAAGTAAAAGACGAGTATATAGAAATGGTAAACAGTATGAACGATATAAAACTAAGTTACTTTAATTAGGCACAGAAATGAAGTTGCTAATCAGAACTTAATGTTTTGAAGTGAATGTTTGACTAAAGTAAGAAATATGACTACGGCAGAAGAGAAAACAGAGAAACTTAAAGCATAACTCATGCATTATCAGTACTTCTCTCTCCTAACTTAATTATAAACCGATAAAGAAGCGTCGGTCTCTTGGTTAAGAAGCTGAGAACTGAAAGGAGATTCAGCTTTCGTATCTGTAGATAAACATCCTCTCGGTATATCGTATAATAAAGCGCGTATGCTCAAAATGAATGTTGATAGCATATGCAGAATGTGTCACTGAAAAGAAGAATATAACCATATTATTGCTGGGAGTACAACACAAGCATCAAAAGAATAATTCTCTCAACGACATAATTCAGTTGTGAGATAGGCACATTCTACGACGACTAAGGAGTTTGATTAATGCATTCTAGAACATTAATATGAACATAAACCAAAGAAAATAACTGTTTTCAAACCCTTCGAGAGACAGAAATGTCGACCTAAAAGTAATATTTTTTTAAAAAAACAAATATAACTGAAAGGGATGATGATACCGATGTATGCCTGTTAACACGGATTGCAAACCGTCTAAATATAATATATTGTAAGAAAAAAAGACAAGAAATATTTGCATGAAAATATTGACTCCCCCGATGATATGAACGTTTCAGTCGAAGAGACAGAAAAATTACGTACCTCGAGATTGAAAGTCTCGAGGACCTCTATATTGAATTCGCTATAATGTGGAAGACTGTGTCTTCGTTACTGTTATAGGTGTTCTGGGAACAATTAAATAATGCGCACAGGAAAATCTTCAACACTACATCACATACACATCTGAGAAGTAAGCATGGTGCAAGTACAAAAACTAGGCACGGCGCACATACTACGCAAAATGATTTCCATAACTTTAAGTTGAAAATGTAGGGATCGCAGGTTTAGATCTAGATGGATTACCAGCAGCATATGAGAATTGGGAATTATCTTATAGGTAAATATAATGATAGTAATAATGTTAATAAAATTGCAGACTCGGTAATGAAGGTCACTAAGGCGAGAAAGATGCTACTGTAATTTCTATCTCGGTTCAAAATTTCGCAGGTTCGAATCTTAGTTGAGATTGAATGTTAATGAGATTGCACATGTCCTTGTATTTCGGGTAGGGCTAATAATTCCAGACGAAAACGGACATGATGTAAAGCCATCTGCCAACATGAATATGAACCACGATGACGAACGAACTAAAAAATTGGCACTCAGGCAGGTATCCACGTGAGCCTAAGAAGTCCCTCACAAAGAGCAACAAGAATATTTTAACTTTTGGAGAGGAGCTATATTTCACACGAAGTCATTATTGAGAACAAAATGTTTGATAGTGATAAGTGAAAGTGATATGCATAGCTTTTGTCAGACGCAGCTGGTGAACTACAATAGAACACATTTTCTTGTTTACTTCAAACGGTTACCTAACCTTATTTATCAATAAAATCGCACTATTCCTTCAGCCTGTCATGGAAAAAAGCGCGAGAAATTTAAAGTTGAAATCATTGAAATTTTTCGGAAGTACATTGGTATTAGTATTGCAAATATGTTTTATTTATAAGCTCACTTTATCTAATGGAGGAAGAAAAACATTTTTCTCTAGGAATCGTTGGAATGTTTGATATGATTTAACTAAAAAGTACACAACAACTATTAATATTTCATAAAAAACGTGTGTGCAATGATATAAAGATAAAATATGTGAGTCACCATATTTCCTGGCAGTACAAAAACAAAATCCATGAAAAAATGAGTTATTTATTTAGGTCAACTATTAATAATATTTCGTATTATAATAATTATTTATTATAAATATTACACAATATTTGTGCTTAGCTTTCTGATATAATTTGACACAAAAATTTAATGAAACAAAACTACAGTTATTGTTCTTTTGATGAATAGGCGTACTGTTTAAAATCTCAAATCCTCCATTAAGTCAGTCTCCTTTCACTAAACATTCCAAGGTAAGAGATGCAAATATGGCCAGTGCTGGTAATATGGTCAGGTACTGGCTATGTTGTTAGCTGAAAATATTTACCATTAATAGTACTAGCATGCTGACTTCTAGCCCCTACCAGGCTTGTTGACTCGCGCATTCGCACTCAGGAGCCTATATTGTCAAGAACGTGCAGAAGGCGCTCTGTCTTTATAAACTCTTTCGTGGTAATTTTATCATTAGTAACACTTGAAGTAGCAATTATCATTTTGACAGTACACATCAATGTTTAGATTATTTAATGAGCAATCTAATCAGATGAATGCCATTAAATTTGCTCAATATTTTACCAACGTGGGAGAGGTTTTATAACCTGTTTTTGCTGTCAATATGGGTAAGGATATAGAACTAACTATTAAACACAAAGAAACTTTCATTTGTCCTCAATGTCAATTTGATTAAACCTTTTTTTAAGGTTTCAAGCAAATACTGAAGGTTTCAACTTTGTTAATAAAGTCTCATTGCAGAAAATACTGAATTTGTCATGATTAATCCAGAAATCCTTGCGTTACTGAAATCATGTCAGGTCGTATTTTTATAAAATTATACAGTAAGAGGGTAATTCATATTATATTTTAGTATATCTAGCCCTAAGTCCATGGTCATGCTTCAAGAAACCAGTTAATCTGGCAACGGTCATAAAATCTGTATGTGAGCATATTACCTCCACAATACAATGTATTTGTAAAATATCAAGAAAATTTTCCTAAATCAGTTTTTTGTGATACAGCTATTTTAACTTGAAACAAAAGTGTTAAATTTCATCATACTGCTGTTAATTTGGCCAAAAGTTGAAATATATAACCAGGAAAATTTGAGGCGCTTAACGTGGTCATATTACCTTCACATACCTTATTTCGAAAGAATGCGGATGGCAACGGCAGAATTCATATTTTAATGAATTAGGGCCGACAATGATGACTCTTACTCACTTGTACCCATTGTTTCTGGACGGTATGTCTGTGTGGTACTCTTATAGGAGACGTATTTCCCGGCCGATGTATGAGCTAGAAGCGGTTGCTGCTTTCCGCAACCGAGAACCTCAGTCTGCGATCGGAGAGCTACAAAATGACGCCACGACCTCCGCTACATCGGCAACGGGTATAAAGGAACACGGATGTCTTTTAAATTTTCCAGTTTCGGCAATGTTCAGTGAAAGGGTTCTATCACAAATGGTTCCAAAGGTGTGAGAATGGATATTCCCAATCATGGTTGAATTCGTTTACTTCATTAGTTTTGGGGTATACTATTTTTAAAATAGAAACGAGACGAAAATGGAAAAAGTCGACAATTTGATATGAAATGTTGTGAGTGAAGACATAAGATTAACTTTTCATGTATTAAAAAAAATATAAATTTCCTAAAACTTATGATACTACAATTATTTGTTAAATTAAACATGTAATAATTATCCAGATGTTTAAAAATGTTACTGCCGTATTCACTGGTTTGCCAACGGTGTAGCTCATGTCCCAAAATCAGTGTGGTTTCAGTGTTCTTTCTATCATAACAGACGGAGAACCAGAAGGATAGGCGTTTTAAAAAAAATCTTCTTTCACATCAGGTTCCCTAAAACGTGTATTATTCGCCAAAACTTTGACTTTGATTTTTAATATCATTACAATTGTTCCTATATTCTACTACGTGTGCAAAAAAGTAAGAACAGTCAGACAGCAGAATCAGAATATTGCATAAGTAGTGATGCTGATCAACAGCACACTGTCTCGCATTCTTGGATTACAAATTTTAGAATTTTATAATATTCAAAGACTTACTCGAAAATAAGATCCACGTCATTTTTAAGTGTATTTTGCTTGATTCGTGCAAAAAAAAATAAAGGAAAATTTTTGGCTGTTTTTCGAAAAAACGTCCATTAACTTCAAGAAGAACATGACGATTGATCTTCCAAAAATATGTGTATGAACTTTTTTAATAAGAAAACGTACCTATCTTCAATATCGTACTTTTGAAATAATTTATTTATTCCAAAAGCGTGATGATAATGCAAAGCTCCTGTGCCTTTTCAGTAATTTGAAGCGAGTAATTTTATTCATTAGGTAATACTCCCTTCAACATTAAAATTACAATAGTGCTGATTTTAAAGAGAAAGAGTGAATTATTTATATATTACTGACGGAAGAATTGTTAACTTGGAAGGGAAAGATAGCTAAGGATTGCTCTCGTGATGTTAATATGGTTTATGACACTTGTCTGGCATCTGCCCCTTCCAAGCAGCACTATTTTTGTCAGTCTCTTACCCCTTCTAGACTTTAGAGTAACTCTAATCTCTTTCTAAATACACATTCTTCCTCTTTATTATCTATCCGCACCTCCTTAAGCCTATCTTTCACAGTTTGTACCAATGTTTCGATGTGATAAGCAGAGCTAATTAGGTCCTTCGCAGCCCTGATAACCCTTCTTGCTTATTTAAACGTTTTTGAGCCGTATACCTGCAATAGTAGTAAGAATTTATTGCACTTTTAAAATGTACATTGCTTTCTACTCTACAACAATAAAATTGACAAGCTAAATTTCATTGATAATACACCATATTAGTGTTTTTTTTAGATAAAATATTCTGCCACTTGACAAGGAGCTAATCAATGCTAGAAGCACGTGACCTACGAGAATTTAAATATATAATTTTCATTACGCAAACATTTTTATTCCACACAACGTGATTTCCATCACTCTCCTGTCGTATATTCTGATTGACATCAAACCCATACATATTTCAGCAATATTTCGCTAATATTCTTCCTTCGTAATGAATGTAAAACGGAAATTATTAATTGTCATTGTCATGTAAAACAAATACTGTTTTACTCCACTGGTAGTAATTCTATGCGCATCTATCCTGCAGATTATATAATTATAGATTCTACAGATTCAAAGCAAACAACTCGACAAGGAGATAACATAAATCACTTGTCCGCAGCAATCTTGTTTCGTGTAAGCTTTTAAGGATTTCCGGAGAAATCGAACAGCTAAAAACATGAACTGGGGCGGGCAATGTTGCACGTAAGACATATGTATTGAGTGGAGAACTAAAGACACTTCTTTCCTTTAGTTCAGTGTACAAGCATTGTCTTCCACATAAATGCAATTACGCCGGTCGCAGGTATTCGGAGGCATTAATCATTTCAAGCTTCGTAAGCCCATCAAGAAACATAGAAGAAACAGCGTGCTCACTCCTAATGAAGGGTTCGAGGCCGGAGCCCAGCCCCAACACCCAGTCCAGCCCTCATACTAACAAGCCGCACCTTCGTAAGAACAACGCCGTAGCGGCCGTCGCCGCCTCCGCGGCTGTAATCACAATTACGGGAGATTAGGAAGTGTTACGCTCCTACATCTTTTTACATGTTTCTCAACGTATTCCAGAGGTCATTTAATGCATTTCAGAGTACTGGACATACAACATGTGCACGATAAGTTGTGGTGGACACAACTGCGACATGTGTACCGGAAATGTGTTCTCATCGGTTTTCTTGGCGCACTAACAGACGGTTGAGAGTAATGCTTTTATGATGTTCACGACTCAGAAAACGCGAGATTGTTTGTCCGAGTCATACCCAGCAAAATGTAATTACCTCTTTTTCTATTTCACAACGCTCCGTTCAGTTTAGCCTTGGCGGGTATCTTTCAGAGCTAATGTCCAATCATTTGAATCTAAAGCCTTTATTCTGAATCCCTTCACACTCTCTGTTTTCTCATGTCCTTCGACATCCTCTGATAGTCTCGTCTTGGTCTTCCACTCAACATTCCTTCCATTTAATCTTATCTTTATCTTCAGTTCTCTTCTCCTTCTATTGAAAATCTCACAGTTCCAGACAAAGTATTCTTGTATTTATTCGTTTTTCAACCTTAATGCCTAACATTTTCGAAATCGTAAACGGTAAAACTCCCTCATACCTATTTGTAATGGCTATGTGTTATTATATTTCGACTCTTATATTGATTCATTCAGAGCAAAAAGCAGAGATGGATATATAACGAGTTTTTGATATTAGAAAAAAACGTTCATATATGCCCTGACGAATTAAAAATCTGTTTTTTAGAAATCATTTCATTTCTGTTTATTGTCCAAGTTTGAATTACTCATATTTTAAATCCAAAACTGTTATTTTTATACACCTGTCTTTCTAACGTATTCTGATAATTGTGTCGTAAGTAACAAAACGGTTCATTCTAAATAAGCAAATTATATGTAGTACAATTGAATGTGTATTAACATACTCTCTCGACGTTTCTTCTCTTTATTACTACTCTCACCAAGCTGTTCCAAACGCAAACTTGGTCTTTCCCTACAAATCCCCATAGATTCTGTTGCCACCTTTCAAAGTGATTTTCCTCAGTGGAGCCAAAAGAAAGAAGTTAATAAAATAATTGTGGTATTGTGATGTTAAAATTAATTTTTTTGTAATATGATGCAACTGCAAAGCATGAATAACATATCTTGCCACCATATGAACAGATATATACTATAAATGGTGCCTAGACCTGTAATGCATATTCAAGCCAAACGCAACCTTAAAACTCAAGAATTTATCTCTCGACTCGAAATACGTATTGAAAGTTTAATCAATGTTTCTCATCTCTTCACTACCTCAGCTACTAAAGTAATGAATACAAACAATGCATTGGATACGTTAACTGTAGCAATGTGAAATGCCGATGGAATCAAACAAAAACGATCAATATTTCTACACTTCCTAAATACTCGGGCTATAGATGTTGTAAGTGAAATTTATGTAGCAACGGAAATAACTCTCTCCCCAGATGCATTATCCGTAGGTTAGATGGACTCTCCCTTACAACTCCTGGAGTAGTTGTCATAGTTATTAAAAGAAAAATTACACATTTTCTTTACTGCTTTCAGATACATCGGGGTTTGAATCAATAGCAAATACATATCTAAATTCTAGAAGATCGTTTTAATAATAGTTGTTTACAAAACTCGAGCCTTATCACCCGAGTATTTACAATCCTTATATCGAGACAAGACCCGTGCACTGGTCAGCAGGTAACTGGTCACTGGTAAAAATATTTCCGGCTTGAAAGTAGCCATTTCTGATTCGTTTGATTATGGAAAAAACTAAAATTACATTTAAAACTTTCAGTTAGCACTTAGTCCTTCGATATAGCCCATATAGTTGTAAAGAAATTTGGCGATTGAAGATTTTGTTGATTAATTTGAGCATAGCAATTAGAGGTTATAAGTAATTTTATAACTGTATAGCTTGTTTTCGGTACTGAATTATATTGAGTTTCTTTGAGGTTGCGTATAAATATAAGATATTGTTTATTCTGAAATAAGTTTTTTTTTGCGTCAGGTTTCGTAGGATCCTCAAAGACACGTAATTGTCAATAATTTCCTGACAATTTTTCCCATATGTGTGGTGACATGCACTTTCCAGAAACGTCGAATTACTCCAATCATAAAAGCTGAATGTCTCCATTATTTTGGGGCACAATTACGAGATCTCAAGACTTCTTGGGCACACGCATTCAATATGCAATGCATGTGCTATGAACCTATGTGAATTAAGTTCATTATACTACGCGTTTAGATTTCTTTCAAACTCAGACAGCCGTCATACTGCTGATTTTTACAATTACCTTATCTTTTGATTTATGAATCAGTGTTTTTTGTCAAAAATGGCATATTCAAGGGGGAAATATATTTTCAGCAAACGCCAATGTCTGTAACTATGACACGCGAAGTAATCATATTCATCAGGTGCCAGTATCAACAGCTAAGTACAAAAAATCACATACAGAACATGTGCATTATTTTACATTTGCCACATGACATTAAACGATTCAAATCTACACAAATCTAAGTTCCAAGTAATATTTGGGCTGCTGCATAACTGACACTATACAATTAGAGACTATACCGAGCAACATAAAGGAAAGTAATATTAATGTAAACAATAATAAGTAATATATTATTTACGATTCGGGCTGTATAATTCTAAACCACCTGTAATAAGTATTGTACAGCTTCTGGGTCAATAACCACCATTTCATCAGGTTTTTCGTCCAATTTTCCTGATCCTTTGAGCGAATGCTGAGAGTGCCTTTATATTGATCCTGTACATAAATGTTTCTTGACTATCTGTGCAGGTCATTTAGAGTTTAGTATAGTTACTCAAAATAATCGTTCTCCATGCTGATGCGGTAAGAAGGATATTTTTTCATTAAGGACATGGTGAGGGATAAGAGCCCAAATCTATAGCTGATTTGTCCTTGAAAATATATTCTATTACATGAGAGCGAATACTTTCTTATCAATTCCTGCCAAAAAAGTTTATGTCTCTCTGTATTCAGGATTCAACTTGCTTAGGCTTAGGTTAGGTATCTCAGAATTAAGAAAACGGGAATGAAACAGAATACACTTCTCCCCGTAGCACGTCCCACTCAGTTTTAATTGTGTTTACGTAAAATAAATAAAACAAAAAGTTAATCATAAAAACCTGTTCAATTCCATTTGCCGTCCTATGATTGGGAGATAATCTTCAAATTTCGATAATCATAATGAAATTATTACTATTTCTGCATGATATCCTCCTTCACCATGTCCAGAAAAAAGAGGCAGACTAAAATACCTCGACATCCCATCAGCCATTCGCCAAAATTTAAGATAGTATCTTCATTGACCCGCATATTAGTCACCTTTTTAAAGATACTAACTTTGATCAAGTTCTCCAGGGACATGAGAAAGCAGCATGGGAAGTAAAGTGAATGGCTTTTGGGGAAACCGAACAACTACGTGGCGATTGTGAATAATCTTCTAGAAAAGTACCATAAATTCGGCTGCAACAAGACACTTAATCTCCATTTCCTACATTCTCACCCGGACTCCTCCCCCAATAACTGCTGTGCTACAAATGACGAATATGGAAAGCGACTAAAGCAGGACATTTCGCAAATGTAACGAAGGTATAAGGGGAAATGCGTAAGGGGAATGTTATGCTTACAGACTACTGATAGGCAGTGACAAAAGATGTTACAGTAAAGGAATACAAGCGGCGAGCAAAGAGAAGACGTTCACGTGAATAAGACCTCTTAATTGAGGGTAATGAAGTCATAAAAACAAAGATAGACCTACTAAACAAAATATAATCTGACATTCAATATTCTCTACCCAAACTTTACGCTTTAGCTATTTTCGAAAAATAAAAATATCCTAAATAAATTTTAGTATTTCTACTTGAAATTAGTATATTTTAAAAACTAGAGCTAACAAACAAAATCTGATGTTATATTCGTTTTTTTCGACCACTAACATGTTAATTTTACTATTTTTAGAAAGTAAATAAAATTGGGTGCATATTTGTTGAACAGTGTTAATAAGTTACATGCAAAACCTACTGCATGGCAGTGCCAAAATACAAACCAATGTGCAAACACTACTTTTTCAGTATTTAATAATTATAATTTAAGATTATTAGATCTGCATACAACTATATGCTCTGAAATTGCACGAAAATTATCTCCGACGCACAAAACCAAGAACAGAAAAGAGTTAACTACTGAAGCAAAATCATATATTCTTGTGAAGCATTTTTAAGAAACGAATATACCAAATTCCCAAAATTCACCTCTTTTTAAAGAACATTTCTTCTTCTTCTTCTCCTTCTCCATTTCAGGGATTAGGCAGAAGTGCCTGTTCCGTCTTCGCTCTGCACATCAGGACCATCTCTTTCTGGGTCGGCCGATATATCTTCTTCCCTTCGGTTGGTAGTTCATCACTAATTGTGGAATACGATCTTCCTCCATTCTTTCGATATGGCGCCGCCATTCTTACCTGTTTTCTACGATCCTTTCATTTATGTTGTTTATATCTAGTTCTTTACGGCTGTCCTCATTTCTTATCTGGTCTTGTTTGATGGAGCCTTTAACTTTCCTAAGAAATCTCATTTCTGCTGCTTGGAGCTTACTTTGGTCTCTTTTTTTCATTATCCACGATTCACTTCCACAGAGGAGAACTGAAGCAGCCATTGTCTTATAGAACTTCATTTTTGTGTCTTTCCTTGCTTTGTTCTGTAGTGTTCTGTTTATTATTCCACATATTGATTGAAATTTATTAGTTTTATTTTCTATGTCTTTATCTGTGTCATAACTGATGTCACAACGAAGGTAATTAAAATTTGAAGTCTGGTCGATCGCTGTGTTGTCAATAACTATTTTTAAGCGCATGGGGTATTTACCGCAATGGGCCATAACTTTAGTCTTCGTTTTAGAAATTCGGAGATTATACTCTTTTCTTCCCAGTTGATGCAGTGTGTATACAGCTTTTTGCAGATCATCTTCACTTTCTTGCAGTATTGTAACGTCATATGCATAAAGTAGAACGTTTAGGTGTTTATTCTGCTTCAACTGTATTCCAACATTTCTTTTTTCACGAATTAATCACGGTGCGTCATTCCATAAAGTGCATAATACCAGCAGACATATTATATTACATTTAAAATATACAAAATACTTCACTAAAGTTTCTCAAAAGACACGCATCAAAAACATCAAATGACCAAGAAGAAATACAGGAACCTAGAGTCCTCTACACTACTACCAATAACAAGCTTCACTCGTAAAAAAAGTACAAAAAGTTTTGAAGAGGGGAATTACCTAGCAAGAAAACTCCTGGTTCTGGACTTAATCACAGGGGCACTGCTAAAAGGATTGCCTCGCAAAGGAACATCATTCATCACTGATCCCTTCAATATCAGAACATTACCCATCGCAATGCAAATTAGCAAAAGTCAAAGTATTTTTAAAGCGATGTCAACCCCCCATGGACAATTCTGATTCAAACTCAAAAGTAGTTTTCCAATCATCCTCAAAGTGTTCAAAAACTCTTCTAGCAAGACTACGACATCACCTAAATAAACTAGAAGTGCTTAAACAGAACATACTTTCTCGCGTAATGAAAAAACTACGTAATACTAAAATATTGTAATTTCTGCCATATGAAAAACTCAGTTATAACATGAAAAGGTCTAATTCAAATGCATCGCATCTCGTGCGTCTCTGAAGTTACTTCCATTGTCAGGAAGAGTACACATACTTTTGAAACAAAAAAAAACATGAATAAATTCAAATGTTTCAGTATTTACAAAACATTACACAGAAAAGAAAGAATAATTTCACACAAGCCTTCTTTGATTACATTTGAAGTGAGATTTCAATTTTTTATTACCATAATCAGATATTAAAATTTTTTAAAGCACAGAAGTGTGTTTGTTAGTTTTTAGTTATAATGTATTACCTTCCATCAATCGATTTCCTTTCATAAAATATTATCTACATCATACAATCATCATGACCGACAACAATGGGATGAATTTAAAGAATTTTGAAAACTCTGTATTCTCTTTTCCGGCAACAACTGAAACGAGGCGTGCGTAATTCAAATTTACTATTCCAAAGTTTTTTTTGCAATTTTCTAACATGCAGAATACGCGGAATATAAGACCATCACCACCATCTTTACAATTCTTTGCTAAAAACAACGATAAAAATGAAAGGCACCATTTGAAGCCGTTGCTGAGAAAATTGTTTAAAATAGTTTTAAAAGCGTCTATATTTCATCTACAATTTTTAAAAAAATACTTATATTTTCGAAATATGGAACTTGATATATTTTGAAGCAATGTTTTTGGTGAACACATTTCATTAAGAAAAAAATTATCTTCAAATTGTAGTTGTAGGAAAACGTCGGAAAATGTACGAATTTTTAAAATTTTCAAAAAAATAATATAAAACAAAAAATATACATGTACCAGTCTTTCAAACGTTCTTTAAAATATCGAGCAACACAATTTAATTAAACACGATGGAGCCTTTTTTTTAAATTTGGAAAATGCCCCAAGGACTTCATGTAAAGCACCTCTCAAAATTAAAATATCGGTTTCAAATTCAAGGGGCCGGGACATCAGCCAGATCAATTGGGAAATATCAGTTTGGGAGAAAATGGTTGAAAGGTTTAATGGGACAGACGTTACTGTTTTGCCATCATTCGGTTTTTCGGTATCAAGGATCCACAGAACATTGATTCCAGCTTCACAATATATATTGAGATTAAATTTTGCAACTAGCTTTATCGACTTTTTTGTCACCGGGGCCCAGCAATAAGGGTTTTTCTGTCGAAAATTTGCTTTTTTTTCGCAGCAATATATTTCTGTTCTTAAGAAACACCTTCTGAAGGACGAGAAGGCAATAACCTAGACCCATATCATCTATTTTCTTTGTACAGCAGGCCCTTACCATTGCAAAAATGTAATAAAATCATCAGGTCCATAGAAAATACCTTCCGGGGAAAGCAGTTCTACTGAGCAGCCTTTTTCTGCAATCACCCAAGTTAACGTTTGGCAAGACGAATTTCTTTATAAAATCAAATGGTACCACACGTATACTTATCTTAACTTCATTATAGTAACCGCCAAAATACAAAAAAATTGTTTCAGACTCGCAGGGTCAGGAGTTTGTTCAGGTTAATGAGGGAATGACAATATTGAAGAACGTCGGCTGAACGGTTTAGAAGCTAGCGTTGACCATAAATAAATGAACGTACAGACGTTTTGACATCTGTCGATTTTTCGCTATCAAAATCCTATAAAATAAGGTATCTGAATACACAATGCGTAAAAGGAAGTAATTTACTATATACAGCAACAACATTTATCTACTTTCAATGTCTAAATTACTTCGTAAAAACTGAAAATATTGTGATCGTGTGGCGGAAATCGGCGAATTTTCGACAGAAAAACTTTTATTGTCAGAGCGCTATAAGAAAAATATGATAAACTTTATTCCTCTACGTAATAAATTAGTTTCTTTATCTTGATGTGTTAGTATCTTCAGAACTCTTTATTTTGTGGGGGGTCCTTGCCACCGAAAAATTCATTGACGAACAAACATCTTTCCGTGATTTTTCGAAATATGCAAAGGTTCCAATCATGTTCGTGTCTTTCTACAACTACAATAATAAACATAGAGAATTTTTACGTTTTCGCTACCGCTTGTGCAAAAGAGAGAAAGTATTGCAAAGCTGCGCGAAAAACTGCGAATTTTTGGCAGAAAAACTCTTATTTTGGGGCCCTGGTAACGAAAAAGTGGACAATAAACCTTGTTACCATTGTACACTCTTAGCGCACTCTCGTGGTTAGGGTTATTTTATCTTTCTGCCTTCGCAGATTTTGAGATCCGAAGCGTGCGTTTGCTCGGGCATTCGCGCGGCGTCCACTGAACTGCGTGAACTGCAAATGTACATGAGCGAACGCCGCTATTTCTAATCTTACTCACCTGAATTAAGAAAATACATTGCTTGTCGCGAAAACTAGCGAATGGTACCGACACATGGGGTTCCAGTAGAACCATATTTCATAGCGACTAGTTTGGTTATTAATTGTATTTCCTCGCTTGCTACTTACGTAGTATAGAGAAAGTAATGTGGCAGAAATAAGCAATACTACGGCAGAAAAAATATTGCCCGGCCCGGATATTGGAAAGTGAATGTCTTGTTCTTTTATGAAGTAAATTACTTGTTTAATATGGTATGTACTCAGAATCCATATTTTGGGATACTTGATACCGAAAAATTGGTTGAGGGTAAAACGTGTATCTGTCAGCCTGCCTCTTGTCAACAAAAGCTTCTAAACCGTTCAGACGATTTTCTCCAAAATGGATATTCTCCTAGCAATCTGGCTGTCAAAACGTCTATACATTTGAAAGAGACATTCTGAAATACCTTTTACCGGGCGTAGTATCAGATAAAACTTCGATGAAAGAACTTCTGTGACCAGGCTTGCGTGGATCTTTTGGCCACAACTTACAAAAAAATAATAGAGACAAAAAAACAAAATTCAATGTCACTCACAGTGCATCACTAGCTGCACTGAACCCCTATTGCCCGGATAAATGATTTATATCTTAGTTTAATTTGTTATGCGAGTCATACTGGCGTATTTTTGTCATCTTTACGTTTTCTCATTGAGTAACTTAAAGTTACATTAGGAAATGGAACCGCATCAGTAATTTTCATTCTTTGCAACATTTGTTTACGCATAATGTACGAATCTGCATTCTATACACACGTGGCCACACTTCCATCTAACACAAACTTGAAACGATTTTAATCGTTATGTGCAGAATATTAATAAGATTATTCGGACATCTCGGAAAGCCAAGAAAAAACTGTAAATGAAGGTCGAGACATTCGTTTTCGCACTTTTATGAGTTTTGTTATTTTTATCATGCCAGAATTGATGATTTCATGCCATCAGCTACTTTGATTCTTCCAAAAATTGGCTCATTATTCTAAAGATTTAAATTTCTAACTTAGTTCACAACCGTTTATCTTTCTAAAAAAATTGGGACTGAAAAAAATTGTAAATTTAGCTCTTTTCCACTTTTTTCCTTCCAGAGATGAAAATTCTTCTTGTAATTAATGCCAAATTGTTTATTTCAATTTTCTATGAGCACACTGGTCTATCGTAACGGTAGTGACAACAATCCCTTTCAATAAAACTTTCACACTAGCACTTCTCCCCATAGTATTCCACACTCTTTTTAATTGTTTGACGTTAAATAAATAAAATAAATCCCATCCTTGAAATATTGTTTTAATTCCGCAAAATATTGGGCATGCTTTTAACTAAGAATGTACAGTTTCTTTGACATACTCATTCTTACCAAAGCGTTCATCAGGAACCCAAGTACAAGGCAATACAAATGGTCGCGACTAGGACTACATTCAGATCAGATACTCTAAGATTTGAATTTCCATCTTTTAATCTAGTTGATGATTGCACCAGGAGTGATGGGGCGTGTGTAATCACGAAATATTACAACAAGGGACGTAGCACAGCAAAGCAAGGCAACCTGTGCCCCCAAAGTCGAGGACATGAAATGACACTCCCCAATAAAGATGACAATGGCAGTGAGGGGCTCCATTTGGACTCCGCACCGAGACTTCTAATGCACCGAGTGTCGATTTTTACAAATTAGTTTGTCGACGAATCTTATTCACATTATTAATGGACATACAAGACAAGAAAGTGGCTAATCAATGGCAGGTACGTCGACTCTTCTCTGTTGAATGGAGATATTCCTGTATCTTTTCCACAGTCTTCTATTAATTTTTTTTTGTTTTACTCCCTTTAATTTAAAAATAATTATAATTGCTCACTGCTCTCCTAGAAATTACACAACTAAAAGATTCAGGCATCTTGTTTCAATTGTGCTTCCCACATAGTAGCCCACGTCAACAGTTGGCAAGTGTCGCCGTCTCAAAACATTTCCCTCCTCTTGGTTGGAGATTGACACACCTGGTATGTTCATAATATAGAACGAATTATGAATTGTCTATTACTTCAGGAACTACCTAGATTTTATGCATTAAGTGTGTCTACAATCTGCATCGTAATCTTACTCCTGCTATATGAATAATAATACTGAATATGATATTAAAAATATTAATGATATCAATTAAAATTCAGTACAGAGTAAAATAAGTCTTAAACTTCGTTCCGACGAGAAACAATGCTTTCACAGCACTAATCGTTTACGAATTCATGAATGTTTGAAAATCATTTTTCATAATAAGTTTTAATGTGAAGACAATTGCTTATCTCAATTTTCTGTTGTCCTACGCGCCAATTTTATTTTCAGATTTCTTTATGATTTCAAAAAATTATATTCCGCAAGTGTAATATTTTCGTTAACAAAGTCTTTGTTTATAGGTCTCGCGACAACAACGTATAACAAATTGTGCTACCATTTTCATGTGGAGAATTGAGAGAAGTTAGTTATGCTATTGTTCACGATTATGTCCCTGTAAGTTCTATGAAAAGGCCACAAAACACGATATGTATTTTCGAGAGGCGAATGCTACCTACTACGCAGTTTATTGTCAAACAATTAGAAGAATAAAAATGAAATAATGAAAAATCTCTTGTTGTCTGAGATTTTTTCAGACATGGAGTGAAATTTAATTTGGTAATATATTTACAAAATACGGGCATGTTGCATATTCAAAAGCTGTGTTCTGTTATAAATTAGATTTTTTACATATTTATTTGTATATATAACTATTTTTCCCAAGTACGTTGTGGAAAATGGTATTTAAAAACTTCCACACCCACTGTGCGCTCTTAGTGATAAAATCATTTAATAAGTAAATTTTCATAATCCATTACTTAATTTGAATACTATAGAAATCTAACAAAATATTTGGTAAAAGTGCATTTTCCTCGCAGAGATTGCATTGATCTAGAAGAAATCAGGAGAAGCAGTGCAATAATTCTAACAAGAAAACATGATTTAAAGTGCATAAATTACTTACCGTTGTAACTCCTAGAGATTTCTCGATAATATGACTTGAAGAAATAAAAACAATATTTATCTTACAATATTTATGCCCACGCATCTAAGCATGTTATTAATATGATAAAATGTATGTGCTAAGGTAATGAAATGCAAAGGGGCATGTATTGAATATTCGAACGAACAATATATATATATATATATATAT
>BOPP01000004.1:17225490-17285378 GCA_017312745.1 Gryllus bimaculatus | reverse complement strand
TATATGTTTGTGTGTAGGTATGTATTAAATGAACGAGCACTTGTTTGAAACGTTTTCATCGCGTAATAGTTGAATACAAATTTCGTAATACCTGGAGAGACACGACGTAGGCAGACTGTCAACTCAATGTGAACACAGTAGAAACAAATGCGTAAACCAATCAAAGCGTTTGTTACCTGTGAAGCCAATTCGTAACATCTCACAATTAGTTTTGCAAATAGCGACGTTAATTAGTACGAAAGCTGAACTGCATCGGTCATGGCAAGAATAATATAAAATTAACAGATTTCTCTTGTAAGTTCGCAAAGTTGGAATTTACGTAGCAAAACCTGTTGTTCAATGAACAGACGATAATGAGCATAGAAAATCTAATGAAAACGGGATTTGTTAACTGGTTGAGGCTCATACTATATAAAAATAGCTTCGATATTTTGTTTCCGACTTTCGAAAACACGCGATATAAAAATATCCTAAGAGTTTAATTTTTCACTTGTTATTAATATTGAAGAAAATTCACCAATTCTGAAACGAAAGGTACTCCCTTATTTTTATTGTACTGGATAGGAGAGTGATCAGCAATAGTATATTGCAATCACTGTATTAGCAATGTACTATATACAAGAAGAGTATTAGTCCCATTCGCAAATTTGTATGTATCTGTTTATTATTAATAAAAATTAAACAATATTGGTGTAATAGTGATGCAATACAGTACCCGATGTATAATCTTTGACATACAACGTAGGGATAAGTATAACATTCGGAATAGGATACATTTAGCCTTTTGCTTTTAAAATAAAATGTTCAATTTAATAAGGAATATGTTGTATTTGAGTAACAATATACATTCCTCAGATGGGCAGTGTTTTCTTTCTCTATCCTTATTAATAAGAGCTCTTTGTAATGAGAAATTATTAATACGAACTAAATTTCCAGAAATTTTATGTGGTATAATACATAAAAACCGAAAATTCTATGGTGAGTAATACTCTACCAAATATCAAATTTCTTAAAATATTACGGTCTTCTATGTGTTTATTGTGTGTTCAAAACTATTACTGAAAATTCTTATGTTTAGTGACACAAACCTTTTTGGACGCACTTCTTTACAATTTACGAAATGCTTCGCAAAATGTATTTTAATAAGATATTGATGAAAAATGAATCAATGCTCAAAAATGAAGAAATTAATTATATTAAGCACCCGGTATCCGTACGACTAAATGAAATGTATTCACTATTTTGCAAATACGAGTAATTAAAATATTTTTCAGGTTCATTTGAAGTCAAGTAACGGGATGTCAGCCATTTTTTACGATAACTATAACAGACGATTCGCGAAGATAGTATATATTCTACAGCAAACTATTAGCAATGTGCGATAAGTACTGCAGAAAAATGAAATGCAGGTAAAAACGCACAAATTACCATCAATTTACCTTAAAAGTTTCAATTCAACCTTTATTGCTACTCTGAATCATACACAAAAATTAAACATAGCTCCTCCATCAAAACCTACTCTGTAATATGCAACTAAAGGCACATCTGGCCGCGAGGTTCGAAGCCCGCACCCCACCACTTGAAGCAGCGGGACATGTCGCGCCGCAGCGCCAGTGTGTGTCCATGAGGCTGAAGTGTGTAACGTTCATTATTTCGAATGGGAGCTCCTAGCGCGGCGGTGGAGCCGGAGGAGCAGTCCGACCGGTTGGTGTTCGAATCCCTCGCAGTGCCGTGTCCTGAGAGCAGCGCGCTGTGATCTCGTGTGACGGGGCGGGTCGGGGCGCCCTGCAAGTATGAATAGGCGCGAAGCAAGTAGAAAAGAGCGAGTTCGATGCCAGGTACGGGTTCACACTTGTTAACGGTCCTGGCTTCGAGCCCCGCTCGCACCGCTGTTCCCGACTCGAGAGAGCGTGCGAGCGAGCGAGCGAGCCAGCGAGTGAGCGAGTGAGCGCAAGCATTTTTCCCTCCTGTGTGCAGCCTGCGTGCAGCCCGAGGGACGGCGGAAATATTCTGGGGAAGTGGCGTTGATGAAATGCAATGAAGCTTCCGACGCAGCCTGCGGCTACATTTAATTAATTTTGCGGAATACAAATATCTCCTATTTGATTATCGAAGAACGGCATTCAGATAATTAAATATTGATATGGTTAGAGAGATGGCGCGTGAGGGTGCGACGAGAAACAGTCCCTACAAAAAGATACAACAAATTCCCACGAGATTCTAAAATGAAGTAAATAATAATTAAAAATGGTCTGGAAATGACAGAACTTTTATGTCGACATCTTGTACTGGCGAAGGGAAAAATACTTTCTCTGTATTCTCCTTTCTTTACTGAATGTATTAAGTGACTGGAGAAAGGCGTTAAAAGGTACAGGGGAGCATGTCAAGATAGAACGGCATAGAAAACATGTGCTACGGGTTTGGAAGCGACGCAAGGGGATAAAACTACGACCTTCCGTTGCCAAGAAATAGGGTTCAAAGGAAGTATGAAGAGCTGAATAATGCTAGAAGCCGGTAGCTAGAAAGGGGGAAGAGTTTTTCACTTTGCTACTTTGTAAACGAGGGGAACTCTTCAAACGTGTGACGTTACTCGATACATTCACGTACTAATATTTTACGTTCTTCCAATCTTCCATATAATGCTTCCCCACAACGGACGTTGTCATGGGAAGAGAAAAACTTCCGCATCTTTGAACTTGTGATTTTCCATTTACGAATATGGAGCATCAAACTCATTAGATACAGCACAGAGAGGATTCAGGTTCGGCGACGTTTTGAAATGCCGATATTGGGAATATTACAACGAGTAGTACTCGTAGTATTCCCTAGTTAGCAGAGAGCACCAAATTTTCAATGTATCGTATGCATAGCATAGCAGGGTATAATAATGAATGCAGATGAAGCGTCATATGCCGGAGAATTCTTTGGGTCATGAAATTCCACACGCGAATCCGAGAGATTAAGAGATTAACATGCGAACTGCCTCCACAGTTACCTGTTGTTTTAAACGGGAAACGTTGCAACAGGATTCCCAGGTTTAGAGAAAAGAAGTCCTCGCGAGTTTTCCCCAAATCCTCTCGTTACTTGGTTCATTAGAGCAGAGACGACGGGCGGCGCGGGGCGGCGCGGGTGGGGCGGGTGGTGCGGCAGGGGGCCCGGGAACGGGGGAGGCGCCTGCGTGGGCGGGCAAGTGGTGAGACGTCGGGGAAGGGAGGGGGCGGCGACGGCAGCCTCCACGTGCGCGCTGGCCACGCCGGCGCACACGAGCCACGACAACGTGGTCCGCGCAAGGAGCTCACGCTGGAGCCGCCCGCCTCGCCGCAGGAGTCCGATACCGACCAAGGCACCGAGGCTTATTATGAACTCGTTACCATCAGCGAAACTTTTGCCAACTATTTATACCGCCAAATATAATACTGTGTCTGACGTACACCCTTCTCGAAATTACTCCGCTTCATGCAAAGTTCGCTTGATCTGCGCTAATGTGCGCGGCGGATCTTGTCACTGGCGATTTTCAGCGAGAGCGAATTCGCAACTACGAAGTCGCCGGCTTAAATGAGCTTTCATACGCTGCGGTTCACAAGAGAGCTGCCAAGTAGCCTAATTAAAAGGACTTCAAAAGATCGGACGGGAAAACGCGACATGTTCTCCACAAACGAAGGGGTCGGTGATTCGGGCTGAGATGTGGTGGACGAAGGCGTGGATATTTCATTTCAGAGCCCGCGTACTAAGAGACATACGTTCACTTTATCAAAATCGTAGGAGTGCACGAGTGAAATTGTCTCGCTGCTCATCATCTTCACAAAATATGTAGTCTTGTATTATTATGTTTAATGTTCTAATCAAAGGGTTTTTTAAACGTAAAAAACAGTAAATGAACTATTCATTTATTATATCAAGAAAATTTTGCCTATGAGGGCTAAATAATGGTCTAGCTTATTTTCCAAGAACGTAGCACACATGTCAATGAAATAACATTTTTCTATTGCCTTTTAGGTTTATATTGATTTTTTCTTCAACCGTATTATTCCTGTAATACCTATTTATCAAATACACAGAATCTTATTATCTTAGAATACACGAGTACATGTAATTATTTTCTTAATTTTTATTCTAGAGAATGTGGAATCAAAACTCTAAGCAACATATGTTAATTTATTCCTCTAAAGCCTACAGCAGAAATGTGTCATCCTCATAGTAATCATTTGATAAATTAACGCTATCTCATGTTGTTTGAAGCGTTGATAATTTGCGACACGATGCATCGAAAACACGTAAAATTCCACGCTGGCTTGCCACAATAACTCTGCAAACGCTATCAATATTCAAGCACGCCATACAAAACAAAGGAAGGGAAGAAGACATGAAAACAAATGGTAGGAATAAAGGAAATAACATCAAGCGGTAAATTAATTAGTTATTATTATTATTATTATTATTATTATTGTTATTATTATTATTATTATTTAAATGCATATCGTTATGAATAATTGGAAAAATTTCTGTAAAATTGAATTGTGTAATACAAAAGAACACAAGAAGACGATTATACTTTTAGATATTAAGCCGTCATCACGTTAAGATATCCACGTTTTCATATTTTATAAGACATATCAGTTTTTAAAGGATTTATATATTTAATGTAGGATTTTTATACGTGGATCACATGAATGAGGATTATATTTCTACAGTTTTGCTTGATTTCATTTGCACTTCATCGAAGCTAAATTATTTACACCTTCGCTGCACAGAACACAAACTAATTTCTTTCATTTTCCTTTCCACTTCATCGCTAGAAATTAAGTCAGTCCCTACTGAAAAATCTGGGTTATTGTAAATCGGGGAATTCAAAGGAAAATTCGTACAAATAATGGTAAACTGAAATATATATATATATATATATATATATAAACTAAGATCGTGCCAGATTTCTTTTTGTCGTTTTATCGAGATATAAAAATGCATACCTATTCCTAAACCGGAAGTACAAGCTTTCAATTTGATGGCCAACACAAAATCGTTTAATTTTAGGCCTATACCAAAAATGCTGAGGCAAAGTGTCAGCAATCATACAAAATTCAAACCTATAAAGCAATAAACAAAACTTTAGTACGTTGCCCCCTTTTCCGATTAGCCTTTAATACTAATGGGTGTAACAATTATCCAACATATTAGGTTGTTTTGTCGCGCTTTCAGTTCATCTTAGCAAATGGAATGAAAGTCATTGATGTTTAGTATTCTTTTTCATTAAAATCTCTTAAATATTTAGTCATTAGGCGCTCTGTCGACACCCTGCTCAGAGAAATGGAAAACTTTTTGTTGTTTTCTATTGCACAATATTGTGTATAAATACAAAGGAAACTAAACTACTAATAGACTAAATTGAATGGAAGAAAAAAATTAATATTTAAAAAAACGTATATTTTTTGGTTTTCTGTTTGACATTCTAAATAGGACGATTTTCATCATGTGTAGGCAGCAAAAACATTGGTTTGTACTATTTATTATTCTCAGCTGTAATTGTAAGTGATACATTCTGTTGTTCATTACTATCAGGGCAGCAGATGAAGTTTTAAAACAACCGAAATAAAGAAAAATAACTTTGTTTACTCGACGAATACATATGACGAACAAATAGGTAACTTACGGGTCACCTATTTGATGTCGTAAAATACAGCATAGAAAAGATAAATATAGTTGTACCTAAGAATGCTCGGACTCTTTACGAAACAGGCGACTGTTTCAAGTTTTCACGATAATTATAAATCCTATAATTTAATTAACTAGAATCATTGCTTTCAAAATTCTGTTCGCCTAGAATTTCTTGTTATTTGCTGGTTATTTTCTTTCATGCAAACAGTTGAGTTGTGAAGCATGAACCTGCATCACAGGTAAGGCTTGATAAGTGAAACCAATTTACTGGTTCGACAAAAATGTGTCCAATGAGTTAACTGATTTTGTTCACCATTCATGATACTAAAACCTGGTAAATAAAACACTATATCGCATAATGTATTCATGAATATCTTAAATAAGAATGTACGTCTTTCTCGAAGATATCTACAAAACAAGGTTTCCTTTATGCTTCTCCTTGCTCTGACTCACTTTTGTGGTTCGATGCAAATTGAATAATGTTTAATAATGTATAATTGATTATAGTATACGATGATATAGTTGCAGTCGCTAATAACCTTGTCGTTGATGCTACTTTAAATAAAATAAATTTTAAAAAATACAGGTAGAGCTACTTGAAAATTAAATTTTATATTAAATTTAAAAAATAATGCGCATTGCATTTAGTTATTAGCAAGCGTGAATAGTAAAATGTTACTAAACTTTGGCTCGTGTATTTGTTTTATTACGCAAACAAGTTATTACGCTTAAAAAATCATTTTCCTTCAAGGTGCCTACCTCAATCATGGTGCGTATTTAACATGATGAATTTTAATTTAAATGTCAGTTTCAATAAAAGTGTATTGTAGTTGAGTAACAACTTTAATTATCAGTCACCCTGAGTGAGATCTATTGAAGTATCACCATTCCTATTAGCCATGAATTTGTTCACATTCAGAAACAAAAATTTCAAAAGAACATCTAATTTACACTCACCTCACGATATCTCTGTTCCTTACCTCCGTCTGACAATTTAAGTAGTAATTTTGTTTATATATTTCAAATAATATATCGTAATATATATTTTTTATGTAACACTCAATCAATATTTTCAAAAACATATCTAACCTCTTGGGGTGTTTTCAAACTGTGAATGTTTTATTGGAGTCTAAAATCCTGACCCCTTCAGATACACAATAGGAAGTTGCCTTTCCAAAAAGGTACTGTAGCACTTTCGACAATAAATTATAGCAGAATCAACATTATGGATCGTCATACACATCTATTATTCAAAGTAAAAACAACAACAGAAGGAATAGTATGTATCAAGAATAGCAAATACGTTTGTTCGCATAAGAAGCAAATAAGCATGTTCCGAATGATTGAAATATAAAGGTCTGAATCAGTACTGAAAGTTTCTGGACATCTGGTTTCATCAGTCTGGTTTTATTGATGAATGAATTAAAAAATATACTACTAGGATGAAAAATAGCAAAGTTTATTTTCATATTCAAAATAGTTAATCTTTAAAAATACAGAGAAATAAGAAATATTACTTACAAAGTATAAGAAGTATTTTTTAATAACTAAATTATAATTATCAAAATCCTATTGCATAAAGAGAAGTATAGATTTCCGAAGGGAAAATCATCAACAGGCAATGTATTTCTACTCAAACATATCGGGAAAACGGAAATAACACGTTTTAATACCGCAACATTTATATATTTTGAAGAATATTTCGCATATCAAAATAATGAGTGGTCGACCAGTGCAAGGATATCGCGACTATCGAATACATAAAGTTAAAACGCAAATACAAATTCCCAATTGCCAACATAAGAAAGCAAAATTCTCGCAATTTTTAAGAAACCAGGCGTTAGCTCCACGTATTCCCTATCAAGAAATGTAGAATTAACCCTACATAACACCAAAAACGTGCAGCAACGTAGTTGAAACCATGGTGTCCAGAAGCAAAGCAAGAGGATAACTCGGCATTTGCGCAATGGACGAAGAGAAAACGAAAAAAACCTGATCGACAAGGAGCTCATTGACTCGGAAACTGAATTCTAGAGAACATGCACAGATAGTGAACCTACATTTAGGAAGATCCCAGAAGCTTTCTACAAGGAAAACAAAGGGCCATCTTAGCATTTGCTAAAAAGATCGGAGAAACTGAAAGAAAAACCTGATCGACAAGGATTCATTGACCCGGAAGCTGAAATACAATTCTTATTGCAGGTGTATCTAGTCTAATAAATTATATAATACAAATTTGTAGCAATATTACTATAAACCACTTTTTATGCTGACGATAGTCTCTAATTGTAGTATAAACTGTGTTGCAGCAGATAAAATGCACTTGTCATTTAAACTTGTGTATACATTTTTACTGATGTTATCTGGCAGATTGTTGAAAACTAATGCATATACAGACGTTTTGTAATCATCCATTGGTTCTTTCTTTTGACGAATACAATATCATCGTCGTGTGATGTATTAATACGAAATAAAAGGATATTACACCGCTGGACTAAGTAACTTATTTTAAAACCACTTATGTATCAATGAATTGGCAAGGTAATAGATGGATTTTAAGATTTATTACGTGATATTTGAGGAATCACGTGGATGAAATTTGCGTATTATTATTACTGTTCCTTGCGATTACTGCAATAAAAAAATCTTGCTGCCCCATAAGCTCAATTTACAATAAAACGAAAAAGTACTAAATGTCCTCCATTCTAGTACGGTTTTTCCACTCTGTAAGATCAGTGTGTCACTTCCGAACATGAACTCTCCGAGATCAGTATATAAGTTCAGAACCAACCTAAGACAATGCCACTACTTCCACAGAAATGTATTTTTAAAAGCAAAATGTAAGGGTCAAAGCTTACGAAATATCTAAAAATTTGCTATGTGCGTTTTATTGACATATTGATGAAATGAAAATCAATACATAGACGTTTACACAGAGTTTTATTTTCTAAACTAGTATTGGCTCTCTGAAAAGTCTTCACATTTTTGTGAATGGTTTACATTAGAATATGGGAATGTCTCTCCAGTATTTTAGAAAATCCAACAAAACCTCTGGCCGATACTTTCAGTTTTATTTTTGTTGCCTTATTTGATAATCTTCTCCCTCTCAGCTATTTTGAAAATGTAAGAATATATTCCGGTGCATAAGTAAGTACTAAATATATGAGTTATGGATGAAGAGAGAGGTACAGGTGTATGCTGACATATGCACAAATCTTTAATAAACAATCTGATTGTTAATCTACAGCAATTGATTTTTATTATTATTTATTTATTTATTTATTTATTTATTTGTTTATTTAGATTGAAAGACGTTTTGGAATGGTCTGACGTTGAATTTTGTTGCTTTAGATCCTTGGTGCGATCAACCTGAATCTTTAAAAAGTATTTGTTGTAGAGACTAGCCAATTTTGCCGGATCTTTTACTTCTCTATCTTAATATTTCAGAAAATCATATTGTAAACACAGTATCTTGTTAAAGTAGTCGTACTTTTTGCTAAATTCCACATTTTTTAGTTCTAGTATTTACATTTAAAATATACTTATTACAAATCAGTGGTCATTATCCTGCATAGCGACCTTTATTGAAATGCTTTTGTATTTTCGGAAATAGAGGTGGATATCACATGATACTTGGTAGTGTTTAGAAAAGAAGTACGGAACTCATTTTACGTGCTGTTTAATCTCGATTTATACAAATGTTACTTTTGCATGAAATGTTAAATTCCCTCTCCTTAAGAGGAAAGTACGAATTCAAATTACGTACGTACTGAAAGTCTTGTAAAATACGAAATATATTTGTCATGTGTATCAATTTCATTGTAAACCTCGTTCGTGCTTCGATTCGTGCTAGAAAAGTCTGTAAATAATTTTATTAACTCTTTGTAAATTACCTACACGTGTACTATGTATTGTACCATTTTTCGCATTTGTAAAAATCTGTAATTGTAAAACTTTGCGCATTGTAGCCACGGTACCCTAATTCTTTCGTGACATTTGCATATGTAGAAGTGGTATTGTCAACTATTATTTGTTAAGCCTTTGCTACCATTGATTTAAGAATAGTCCGTGTCGAAACATTTCCGGTAATATACAAACTGGAGGAATAAATTAAATTGAGAAACTGCTCTTTCGCGGAAGATGCGGCCGTAAAATCAGTGTTGAATCCTTCTCATACAACAGTGGTTGCAACAACGCAATAACTCACAAGGTTGACAGGTGACACCAGATTTTCTAAGAACATAAAGTTATCTATAGCTCGCATTGTTGGAGGCCTGAAATACGATTTTTTCCTCCTATCATAGCGACAGTGTCCCGAATAGTCAGTGGCTTAGTGTGGGCTTTTGACTCTCCAGCAACGTCTGCAAACCACACATAAGATTTAAGTACAGCCGAAACTATATACAAACCAAGAAACTGAACTTCTTATTGGAAACGGAGAAAATATGTTTTCAATTCCTGTCTGCTAAAATTAGTACCCGTATTATAGGCTCAATAGAATTGTCTTTGTGTTCAGATGGGCTAGGGCGATAAAATGTATGTGTTTTGTGTCGACGCGCTCTGTAGACTTTTGTGTGCAGCCAAAGGTATCCTTGCCAGAAAATGACTTTAAAAGATCGTTATAAAATTGAAACAAATATTAAGTAACAAAAACGAGAGCAAAAATTACTTAAATTACTATTTTTGGACTATAAGTTTGATTTTTATTCGATAAATACACCCTGCATTGACCAAGGGTGGGACATTTTGTGTTCACATATTTTTAAACTCTCATAAAAGTTTTGGAGTCATGACATTCAAAACGCTAGATTCTGAGTTTGTTATCAGTATAATGAATTTTATGGTTCCATCAACTCTGTCAATTTAGTAACTGTCACAACAAAATTATAAAGTCAGAAACGTGAGGTGGACACTAAATGATCCTCCCCTTGCTTTAACCTGTAACTAGCGTTTTCATAGGAAACTCAGAATTATAGCCCAATAATGAGGCTTTGTTTTCAAATTAAATTTACTTTCCATTGCTGAAGATGGTAAAACATTTCAAACAGTATTTTTAGTGAGCAGGGATTAGTCCTTAGCTGGGTGCAATATCAAAATGTCTATCAATATTTAACAGAATCCGATTTGGAACGTGGACTGACAGCCGGCTTTACTTCCCCTCCGAAGGAAGACGTACGAAGGATTTTCTCGCCCTTAAAAATTCACGGCATCCATCGAATTTGAATCCGCGAACTTGACTATAACAGTCCAATACGCTAATCGTTACACCATCGGCGCCGCATCAACAGTAAGTAATATTATTTTAGAAGAACAAGTTTTTATTTTTCCTTAGTTGCCCAAACTTTACAATTTAATCTCGGTGACGCAGAAAATTATGTTACAGACTTCTGGACTGCAGCAGCAAAGACGATGCAGAACATATCCACCAAAATTGTTTTCTAAAACGTAGAACACACTGTATAAGTAGAGCAAATGAAATCCTCTCGTTTAACACTGCACAGTAATTAATCTTTTAACTTCAATATTCACGAATACTGCAATAAAATAGTATAGGTTATACGGACACACACACAATTCTTTAAAAGTATATATAACATAGCAAGAATTACAAAAACGTTGCGGTTCCATAACGTGAATAGGAAATGCTTAATGGCGGGAACTCTCTTCAATAGAGCCTTGATGTCGTATAACATCAGCTATGTCGTAAGTAGTGACACGCCGAATTTGATAATTTAATCAGTATGCGTGTATGAGAATAAGCGAAATAGCACAACCAAATATCTGCATTTTTCAGTCAAAATCAAAACTGATTGTTTTTTTCTTTTGTTTTTAATTTTCCTCAAATTCCTGCCTATCTAACAAAATCATAGACACTTCCCACATGGTCGGAGGATGCATAATTTTCTCTGCCCGTATTCGAAATAAGTATTGTATATTAGAAGGAAGAATTAAAAATTTATATCTACAGACTGAATAGATGACATATTGAAATGTACGGTATAAAGAAAATGTTTACATTGACAAAGGTATTTGTATAGTGATTATCAGAAAGGGATTTGCATCTTGACGAAGTTGCAAGCCATTTTTTGTGTTGAAGGTATCAATGAAAATATGTAGCAGTTAATAACAATTATATTACATTTTATCTACAGTTATTGAATTACAATCAGTACATTAAATATGGCGATCTACTTAAATAGCTCTTCATGTCCAGTTGTTCTTGTTCATTATATTTTAGTTACTTCTTTTCAAAAATAGTAAAATTTTCACATGTGACATTTTAGATTTTAGACAGTCAGGTGGTGGCATTTTCTGCACTTTCGATTGTCACTCTCAATCGCAATGACGCACTGGAGCTAAACTGCGAAGTAGTAAAAACTTGAATGTATTTACCTTTGAGTTTTATGAAACTCAAAATTTAATAAAATTAATGTGTGATATAACAGGTTACACAGTACGACATATTTCATATCTTAAAAACATTTTTTAATACTAATAATTTGATATCATGACTTTATTAACAGTAATCTATAAATTCTATTGTAGCTAAAACCGAAGAATAAAATTCTCCCAGTCAAAGAAGGACTGAACAAAATCACAAGTTGTCATTTCCTCCTAATCAATTTAAACGCCGAAATATTTCGTTGATTCCGACGTCAATAAACCTTCTAAACCTATCAAAATTAGAACACGAAAACATGAAATCATCAACGTGATTCTAACATTAAATGATCAAGAATTTATTTCGGAAATAAGATTTTAAAATATTTTGAACGATTTTTTTCTTGGTGAAGAAGATTAAATGCTGAGATTTAGAATGGGTTTTCTTTTTGTTCATAATAAAATTACAGTATAGATAAAATATTATCTTATATAAAGGATAGAAACACATGATTAACATGTTAATATTAAAATCGCCTTAAAATTAGTAAGAAATCACATTACCTGAATTCTATGATTTAAAAAAATATTAAGAAAATTTACTCCAAAATTACCAAGTAGTGGTTCCAAAAAAACCTGAAAGAGGACAGAAGATAACAGGAACTAATCTTAGTGTAAATAAACCATTTAAATCTAACAAATTTAATTGTTGTTAATAAAATAGTTTCGGAAGGAGCGAGTAACCGTTAAAATTTAGATTATTGTCAAAGTTTTCTGAAGTGTGACATTACAAATTTATTAAGTGTTGGAACGTCGGATTTTTGCTTTTACTTACATTTTTAACAATAAAAAAATTCTTCTTTGCACATGTATTTATATTGAGATGATAATGAATTTCTTCTTAATGATAATGCTAATAATAATAATAATAATAATAATAATAATAATAATAATAATAATAATAATATTGAAATATTTGATAATCATCCTCTCAGTCATGCACTTTTCCAAAGAGTCAGTATAAAATTTAACTTCATTTAACACTTCAATATACTTCCATGTAGAGTACAAGTCTTTTGAAAAATAAAAGGCAAATGAGTACATTGCATATAGAAGCATTTTTCATTACAGTAATAAGTTGTAAAGCTAGAAGAGTTTTTTTCCTTCTTATATATGAATTCCGTATGTTTTCAGACTAATGCTAGCATCTACCTTAGTCATACTACCATACTCTGACACAAGCTGCCAAAGCGAGGAACTGTAGGAAAAGTTAGATTAAACTGTTTCAGAAAAAAATTGAAATCGTGTTGTGAGGTAATATGAGTAAACAGTGACAGCCGAGAATGATGAAATGTTCTTCGAATCCTTACGACCTGGATTAATCGACTTTTCTGTCATTTTAGTTGCTCTGGAGTATTAATGGGAACGCATTTGTGATTTGGATGAATAGTTGAAAGATGTGGTTGGCTTCACCACAATGCAGATGAAAACACCCATTCCACTCGCGGACTCGAACCAGAGTCCCTCAGTTGATAGGGATACCGCCGTAGCCACGACACGACCGGGCACAGCAACAAATCAATAGATCCCTAAAAATGACGTTGTGTATCTTTCTCTAGCGTTCAGAGCTCAGCAACGAGTAACAAAGCCAAACTGGGAACAGTTACGAATACAAAAGGAATTAATACCAAACGCGTATTAAAATCATAAATTTGTAGCCATATGTTCTCAAAAACAGAAATATTGTTTATTTCTTTTAAATTACTACTTCATAATTTTCGACCTAAGTTCAGTAAAACAAATCATGGTTTCGTATTTCATTTTAATTGTGCATGTTTTCGATATTCAGTGTTTTGGCTATAGAATGTTCGTGTGCTGTAGAATAATTATCACCAAAAATTTGATGTAGAATACAACATATACGAAGATACAGCCTAAATTGTATTAATACATATTTTTAAGAAAATATTTGATACCAAAATACCAGTTAAAGTTATAGTGAAATTAAGGTTAAAGGTACCAGTTAAAGGTATAGTTAAGTTATATAGTTAAATTAAGAGAAGAAAATACTCATAAGTCTGCGATATCGCAGTTTAGAAAGTGAACTACTGGGGAGAAAGCGATAACTATTAATTTCTTCATGTAAACAAAAATCCACGTGCCAAGTTGAGGCTAAAACAACTAAAAGTAACTTTTAACCTCATTTTAGTTCATTATTAACCTCGGGACCTACATTTATACCTCCGCAGTTGAATGCTTAGATGTTCTATTATTTTTGTATAGAAATGTAGTATTCCATGAAAACTGGAGAAAACATCAAAAACAAATCGTGAGAATTATTGTGAATTTAATCCGACTTAAATTAGTCCGCAATGAAATTTTTATTTTGGATACAATCATCACAATTTTGTGTACTATACCACAACACGAACATTACCACACCATAGAATTTATAAACCAATAAATTTATATTATCATAAGAATATTTCCCGAAAACAGATATATAAATTTACATTTAACTTTCGATAAAAGTTGCAATCATTATCGATTGCAAAAATAAAAACATTGTAGTAAATTAAGACGAATTGAAAACTGGAGATGAATTCTAATATTAAATTACTGATTAATAAACCAATGCCATGTGTGACCCATTACTCCTCACAAATAAAATTATATAGGATTTGAAAGTAAAGCCTGGAATATATTAGAAATAAATCTTTGGCCGACATATACTTGTCTACTCTTCCACAATAGTCTTCTACGTTAGTACATCTGAACATGTTCCTATTAATGGCAGGTCATTTTATGAGAATTTGTTTGCGAAAGTGTTTTCTACGTTATATCATGTAATGTTTGCAGCACTCTTCCTATAATATGTAGCTTTTTCACAATTGTTCTACATTTTATTGACGTGTCTCTCCCATTACTTAGCTGAAAGCAAATAATAATTTTAACACTAATATACATACAGAACAACATAACTGTAGTTATTACCAAATGAAATTTTTTTATGAAGTAAGATATTAAATTTATACGATTTTTGCATTAAAATCGTTTCTGTAAATTAATGCGATACCACAAGCAACATAAAAATAAAAGCTTTTCAGCGAGAATTTATAAAGTGAATCAAAATTCGCGTCACGAAAATGCTTCACCACATGAGCCACTGTGTTTGTGACACGCGTACATACAGCGTGCAGAAAATAATTTCGCACGGGCTTACCACATTTACGTACAATGATTGACAAGTTTCAGCGAGGATTTTCTATGTTCTTTATTGCGAAACCCGAGGTGGAATTCAAACGCACTGAGGGAGGAAAACGACACAAATTTCACAAATATTTCCTTGCCTCATTAATCTTATATGACGATTTAAGCGTGGAATTTCGCTTGCAGGGTAAAACTTACCCTACGTGGATATTTTTCTTGATTCACACCACCACGCATGAAGCGAGTTATGCCAACAAAACCGCACAACATTTTCTCGAAAGCGATCCGAAACGTCGTCACATCCTGCGAACGCGCACTTCCTCCAGACGCCCCAGCTGGGCAGAAGGAGAGCACTCCCCGCGCGCCGGCCGCGCGCAAGACGTTGGGCTGGCCTCGTGGGGCTGGCCTATTTTTTCGCGACCTGTCTCGCCGAGCCACCTCGCGCCGGGGAGCGGAGCCGGGGGACGAACGGGAAGCCGCGCGGGGCGAGGTCAAGGTGAGGGGCGCCACGGAAGCGACGAGCAGGAGGCCGGTCGCCGGCCCGGCGATTCGCGGAGCGGGAGCTGCCGGCGCCGGCAAACCGGCTCCCGGCCAGCTGGGAAGCAGGGAAGCAGGATGATCTCGCACGCCGCGGCAGGTCCCGCCCTCGGTCCGCCGCCGCCGCCGCCGCCGCCACCGCTGATCACCCGGGAGCTCCTGCATCTCCAGCCGGAACGAGCGCCGGCCGCCCTGGACGAGTTTTCCGTCGCCCCGTCCGGCTGCACGTATCACTTCCTTGTCGTGGCTGCTCGGCGAGCTGCAAGATGCAACGCCCACGACACCCCCACAGCTGAGGTTCCTTACGCGGGGGAAGGCGACTCGTCGCGACTGGGCGCTGGCGAAGGACGCAGACCGAATTGGCAAAGAAAGCAAGGGGGACCAGAGAAGACGTGAGTTCGAAAGCTGGAAAGGCTCCGAAGGTTGATCGGGTGAGCCAAGTCCACTCAGATATCGTCGGTTTGATATCACCACGTTTAGCATATTTCAGATGATCCAAAAGATTGCCTTTGTTTCTTTCTTTCCATCTTCTTGGCTACAATTGTCGCGACGATACTCTTAGTAAGACTGATTTAAAAAAGCATGATTTGCTGTATTTTAAATAGTGTGTAAACAAGTATTACATATCACTCGTATAAAAATTGTATAACTTTTAATGGATTTATAAAAAAATAGCAGCAAATGCTGTGGTGTGGGTATTAATGGTTTATTCATTTTATTTACTACAACTTAATACTTCGTCACACACAAACATTACCATAGTATTTCTTTTTGTCTTCCGGGGTCTTAAAAAATTGATTAGGAATCAAAGAAATATTACTCAGAAATATGTATGATGGAAGATTCAAGAAAAATGTGTACTTATTTTGTAAAAGTGCTGTTAACACCAATCACTTACTATTCTTTTGAACAGACAATGTTGACAATTAATATGCCATTCGATTTCTTTGCACATTCTTGTAATCTATTTTCTATTTTATATTCTGTCTTGTTTGAAACACTTTTGGCAAACACTTGAAATAAAAATTACATAATAATTCTCACTGTGCGTAAAATGACTACATAAAAAATCTAATTGAATTAGATGAGTAATCAGTATAAACGTATACGACAAACACGAAACAGAACATAATTTAGTACCAGCTTTATAATTCCCAACTCTATAGTTTCCCACTTAAAAATAGAATAATTGCTGTAAATATGAACAATAGGAGTAGCAACATTGTATGGGTCCGTCGTGAGTTTGGAGTTCAGCATGTTGGCAATTCGTTGGAACATATTTCTACAACGCGTAATAAAACTGTCACCGTGACAACGCCTCCTATATTTCTTCCTCTTGAACTTTCCACCAACTGACTCACCTATGACAGGCACTCCAAATACTTCATACCTTGTTCACTGAGGTCTTAAATCAATGAAGTTAGATTAATACAAGTTGCAATAGTATTGCATCGTGAATTCCGCGTCATTTTGCCTCTCGAGAATAATAACACCTTTTTTTATCGAATTGTGAAATCTTTGTGAATTCTCGCAAACATTCTGTATCCATTTGATACGTGTTTTAAAAGTTCCTATAAATAGTAAAAATTGCTATATTATCCGGAAAACATTTAAACCTAAAGGGAAAGATGTTGATTATCACAAAATCACATGAATATCGACTCAAGATTTATAAAAAGTCACAAGTTGCTCTTATTTTAATATTAACCTCATGACTTTATGCCCAATATAAATTCCTTTCAGCCTTTTTAGATAAGACTATCAGACCATGTTTTAAGTTCCTACGATGTGTTTCATTATTAGGATGTGATACACTACACGATCGCAATGTACACAAGCCAGAAGATGTAGATCATAAATGTCTCATAAATTTTTAGAATATGCTTTGAAAAAATATAGTTTTGCGTGGAAATATTTCAATTACTTGCAAAATGATAAGCGATAATAATTTCGTTTAATTTTTTCAGACAATGGATATTAGGACATCGATGATGAATTTATAATGCCAATAATTTTTTTATTATATTTTAATAGTAATTATTTAAGACAAGATGAAACAATTAAATTATAAAATACGTTTCCTTACTCTTTTTCCTTTGTATTTATATAAACAATTAGGGTCGATTCAACCTTCTGTCATCAATACTTCGTGAGTAATAACAGATCACAAGTCAAAATAGAGTCCTCTGTCTACTAGACTACTCTGCATTCCTGACAGACATCAATATATAATGATGTCTTAGAGCATCGCAGAAGATAATTGTTTAACTGAAATAATTTGAACTTACTTTTGAGAAATTTAAATAAATAGCTGCTCTTTTATTTCCCTCATTTTTGGTTACATTTACTGACGTGATCGGCAATGAAAATTAATGTGATTCCTATGAATTTGACAACTCACTAGATTGTACTTTTTTTATTTTTAGAAGCATGAAAGTTATTTATTGCTTCAAATATGTATTGGATTTAGCTAGTATTTCGTGTTTATTGCAAAAAATTCGCCAATTTTTCATTCAAAGCACTTTGCTGTAGCAATTCCCAAGATAAATTAACAGAATTTCTAATACAAACAAATAAATGTGTAAAAAAGCATAAACTTGTTTTAAATTCGTTATATCCCTTTTATCGAATATATGGAAATCACTAGACATTCCGTATGTAACTTTCTAACAATGATGATTCGTAAATACTCCGGTGTCGTCAACTACTTTATGCAAGTGAAACCTTTTGAAAGTGAGCAAACATATTAAATAACACTAAAATTTACTATTCTACAAACTGCTTACTTTATCGCCTTACTTCGTAAAAAAGTGGCACAAGTTAGTCAATGTATCATAACATTACATTAGCTCCAATTAAAGCAGTGACCAAAAATTCAGTTCCTAGAATTCATTAGTTTCATAGGATTATGTTCAAAGATTGATTCATTTCAACCACTCGTATATCAAAGTACTATTTGTCACTGGTAAATAAGTTTCTAAATATTGTATTTCCTAAATCATGCAACGATTCTGTTCTTAATCTATTGAAGACACGCATCTAAACATTTGCAGACTCCAAAGTATCCAATACGTTGTGTCAGTCAGACAAAATTTTGCGAAGCTAAATATACTTTACTGGGCTGTTTATTTAAATTGAGACATCAAAGGTTTTTTTTTCTTTTTTCTTCCTTTTTTCTGGAATTTTGCATCCTAGGAAAAGTTTTTGAAATAAGGAGTTAATATTTCCAAGGGATAAACAGAAGTTTAATGCCTTTTGACGAATTAGTGGTGGAAGTTAGAGAAAAAATCACAAGGACACATCTTTGTTAAATTTTGCCTTTTTGTCTATTGATGAATCAATATGGTTATTTGCCATGATACCTACTAAGAAATACTTTAAAATCACGTGTGATATTTAAAAGGGCAAAAAAAATATCAAAACGAATACATATCTAAAATTATCAATTTTTATTACTTCAAAAATCCCCTTGCAGATGGAATATTAATCAGGCATTACGTTTAGTTTCAAGAAAACACGAGATACGATTTGCAACATGGTTTGGAAATTTTAGATTTGAAAATGGAAAATAAAAATTGGAAAATTCCGTAAAAAGACAAAAGCTTAAGTATTCAGCTGCAAGAATTTGCGCGTTAACAACCAATATCTGTAGACAAAAATAGGCATGTCACAAGTCTTTTGGTGAAAGAATTCAGAGAACACTGGATTAAAATAAGAGTTAGAATTGTTCAAAAACGAAATGCGAACTGAGGAAATAAACATAAACTTAACAAAATGCATAATTTGAAGATAATGATAGAGAATACTATGAGACTTGCCTAGATATGTAAATAGAGGAGACCCCGGCCACTTGGTAAAGGCGCTGGTTGGTACTTGCGTTCCTACACTGGGAACGAAGATTCCATAAGCCATAGCTTTGTATCATGTGTCCCTCACAACCTAACGAACTTCTCACTAAAGTATCAATAGGACAATGATGGTGGAACTGGGATCTCAAATGTGTATAGAGCTTAGAGAATAATATTTCCGTTGTTAATTGGTTATTTCCGTAGTATTGAGAGGGAAATATTTTGTTTCTTTTTCTTTTTAGCAGAAACCTAGTAAATTCTCGATTTTCACGTATAATATTTTTTAGTTTTGAGTTCACTTGACAACTCTACGTTCATTTTTAACCAAAATTCTAGTTAGGGGCTTGTTGGCACTTTCCAGTTAACATTGACACAATGTCAACCATGTCCAATCCTGTCTGCCAAACATTACACACAATAATTTTTTTCATCACACCTACCTAAAAGCATCAGTAGTGATCACAGTTAAGAAATTTTTTGTGTTTTTTTCAAAGTTCTTGGATTACAGTATTAAATATAATAGGCGAATCTCAATGGGCGATTACTATACCTATTTCCGAATATATACATTGTCTAAAAGTGAGCAATTTTATTCGTTACTTTTATATCCATTTATTTCAAAACCCCAATTTTGTTCGAGTAGGGTCCATTTAAAAATTCCATAATTTTTAAAAAGGGTTTACATGGCTCCGTAATGGCCAAATAGATATCGTGCCCCCTTGAATGTGTCTAAGAGCAAAAACCTTCAAACCGTACCATGCGTGTTATGTTATTGCAAAGTCAATATTATCTATAATTTGTTTTCAGCTTCTTCTTTAAGATAATTAAAGATGTTGTCATTGCCAACAATGTTTTTTAATTCAAAAGCAGCTTTCGATGGCTTAGCCATCATCATCAGTTGTCTGATACAAGAAGAAAAACACAAAAAACATTAAACGTGAATTAACAACAAGATTATGATAAAGGTTACAATAATTTACAAATTTTATGGAAAATATATTTGACCACGGGAGAAAGAAAAGGTGGGGGGGTTAAGCCATTAATACTAAAGAAAAGCGAATGAAAATAGAAATAGGACACGTAAAAATTATTTTTATACAGAAAACATAGAAATGTAAGTTGACAATCATTACAACTTATCAACTTACATCAACTTACATTGATCAACTTACATTTCTATGTTTTCTGTATAAAAATAATTTTTACGTGTCCTATTTCTATTTTCATTCGCTTTTCTTTAGTATTAATGGCTTAACCCCCCCCCCCACCTTTTCTTTCTCCCGTGGTCAAATATATTTTCCATAAAATTTGTAAATTATTGTAACCTTTATCATAATCTTGTTGTTAATTCACGTTTAATGTTTTTTGTGTATTTCTTCTTGTATCAGACAACTGATGTTGATGGCTAAGCCATCGAAAGCTGCTTTTGAATTAAAAAACATTGTTGGCAATGACAACATCTTTAATTATTTTAAAAATGCCAAAGATATCCTACCACAACACCTATATTCTTCTTTAAGTTTAAAGTAAGTGAAAAACAAATTATCTTTGTTGGAACCTTCACAACTAAAAGGCATAAACTCCACGATTTGCAAGTTTCAAGACAATCAGAAACCCTCAGTTTTATACATCTAGTGACTACAACCGTCTCAGGCGAAAGAGTCAACCTCATGTCGCTTCTCCTACGATAAGAACAACTGTTGGTGGATATGACAGTAGCCTAACGTACTGTTATAATCCGGTGATGTTTTGTTTACTGATGTGATATCATTCATTTATGCTTTTAACATTTATTCTTCATTCTCTTTAGCTTAAACACGCAGCTTTGCCTCGCTTGCCTATTGCAAATTAAAGTTCTTTACAGTGTGAAATTTGACTCTTTCTTAAGTTTTCTTGAGCGTCACATAATTCAGATTACCTAGTCAATGGATCAAGAAAGACAAGAAGCATATTTTAATTAAAAAATGTTTCTTTACGAAAACGTTCTTAGATGTAGTAAATTACTTCCTCTTTATAACACGTTCTATAGTCAGAATCGATGTTTTGTAGGTCCTGGATACCGACAAATTGATTTACGGCAAAACATCCGTTTGTCCGTCCGACCGTCCGTCCGTTTGTACGTCCATCTATCCACTGGTCAGTGGTCAAAACTAGCACCTAAGCCTTTCAAATGATTTTCACTAAAATTAATATTGTTTGATCGATTTAGTCAAATCAAGGCCCTGTGATTTTGAAATGGATATAATAATTTGTGCAGATACTTTACGTGCAGCCTCAGCATTAAAAGTGTTTCACAAAAATGGCTCCAAGTTTTTTATTAAACTTCTTCCTCGGATAGAGCAAAGATAGCATAGGACTTCATTGTCGTTCAACTCTGTGAAATTTCGGAAATGGGGAATTATTTACTTTCTTTTACATACTTCAAAACTTTTTTCTATCTGCTTTTCTTCCTATGATATTTTATTTAGTTTCACCTATTCAGCAAATTCTTTTTAAGAGTCAGTGAACTATTGGACGTCCCCGTAAATGAAGTTTCTAGGAACAAAATCATAGAATTATCTCAAAAGGCCGGAAGCTGATTTGTTTCCTACCAACTTCTGTGCGCACTGAAAAATAGTAATATAGATGTAATTGATTTTCTCCGAGTTCCTCGACATTTTACAAAACCATAGACACTTCTCACACTGCCAGTGGCTGCACAGGTTTCCTTCAGTTATGCCTGCATTTGAATTTAGTAATATACTTGTAACCTACAGCAGCAGAAATGCTGCTGAGCAAAACCACACACAAATGGTTTACCAAAAAGTAGTCCACAAGAACAAAAAATGAAAAACTCTCATATAATGTACCACAATAAATAAAATGTTTTAATAAAAATAAACTTCACTAATACTCCCAGCATTGCGAGAAAAACGACCTGAAAAGGCTGCTCGTGTGCTCTTCCACTAAGACAACGCACCAGCGCATTGGACGAAAGCAATGCAAGAGTTTCTTCGTGAAAATAAGTGCCGTGCCTTGCTCCCTACTCGCCTGTTTTGGCTGCTAACAATTTTTGGCCGTTTCCAACGATGAAAGATCATCTCCTTGGTCACACATTCTCCAACCGTGCCGTTGTTGTATCGGCGATTTTTCAATAGTCGAAACAGATTTCTAAAGAAGCGGTTGCGCCGGCAATGGAATAATGGCGACAACGTTGTGAGAAGTATGTACGACTGCAGGAAGAGTACATTGAGAAATGACATACGTTTTAATTTTTTAAATGCAATTATTGTGTAAAAAATAAAATCGGAGACCTTAGAACTTGAATACACCTCGTACATACTATACAACAGTTCATTATAAATCAATAATATAAAAAATGTCTGATCCATTACGCATCAAGTGAACTGCAAGTATTTAATGGCGAGCGGCGTCTTCCCTGCAGTTTTGCTGTCACATGACGCAGGCGAATTACTGAATATGAGAATTCATATAGGCTCAGTATGATAACAGGCGGAATAACACAACCAAATATTTGCATTTTCATTCAGAATTGTAACCTTTTTTCGATGTTCCTGGATATCTAACGACACCGAAGATACCATTCGCATGGCTGGAGGGTTCGTAGTTTTCTTTCAAATTCCGTTCGCATTGGAAATTTGTAATATGGATGTTTTTGTAATTTAGACCATTATTTGGGTATCTAACGAAACCATAGACACTCCTCACAGCCAATGGCTGGACTGTTTTCTTTCAATTATGCGCGCATTTGAATTTAGTAATATATTAGTAGCCTGTGCTCTCGCGGTTTAGCTGTTGGTCAGCGTGCTCGCTTTCCATATCGCGACCCCGATTTCGATTCCCAGACGGGCAAGATTAAAGTGTGTGATTTCCTTGCAATGTTTCAGTAAATATTGATGGTTACGATGAGAAAACTCATTTTTGAGGTTGTGAAGACTTGAATACGGAGTAGGGATATATTTGTGCTAACCACACGTATCCCTTAACCCATGGCCGCGAGGCCGGGACGCTGCTGATAGGCCATAGCCCGTACGTGGGCTACCGCGCAAAGTAAAGACAGACAAACAAACTAGAAGCTTGTAATAGCAAAAATTTTGCCCCACTCTTTGTGTACCTAACGAAAGCATAGCCCCTTTTCAAATGTAACAGGAGGTTGTACAATTTGCTTTCAATAACAGCGCGTATTGAAAATTAGCAATCTTTTTATATTTCATTATAATAAATTATATTCAACATTATTGTTTTTATTATTCCCCAGTTACTGGGTATCTAACGAAACCATAGACACCCCATAAACTGGGGGATTCATGGCTTTTTCAAATTCTGTTTGAATTGAGAATAAGAAATGTTGGTATTTTAGCAACAGTAGAGCTGCATTATTAATGCAGAAGTATTTTAATAGTTTCGTTTGAAGTATGCACAGAAGTTTCAGTTTGGTCATTCTTATTACTATTGATAGACAAAAATTAGAAGTTTGTATATTTGGGTATTACTTCATCCAATTTTATTTTCCTATGATCTTTAGTTAAGTAATGTTATTGAATTAGCCATAGAAAACATTGTCTCAAAAATCTACATAAATGCAAGGGTAGGGCCTGAAAGGCCCTGTGTTTTGTTCTATGTATTTGAATGAATTTTAGAACCAATTTTTAATATATTATTTTGGAAGTGACAGGAGCGAATAAAAATCTTACATACTGTTAATATTGCAGAAAAGTTTAATTTTATTAATGCACAAAAGCGACCAGAATAATATTCGGAAGTAAATGTGTTAAATCAGGACATGATTATTCATATTTCACAGACAAATTTTACAAACTATGAAGCTGTGTTCTTTGCAAGTAGAATTTTTGCATTTTCACATACATTTTACTTTTTCTGTGCCTGTTATATGGGCAGAAAGAAAACTATTTTTTAAGAAGTAAACGTATAGCGTAGCAGAGAATAGTAGTACTATCATTGAAACAAAAAACTGAAGAATTTACTGTACGAGAAGCAATGACATTCATATGATTGGGAATTACAGGTTTGTTTGGCCTAAGTGTGACAACAATTGTAATTTTCTTTTGGAAAAGATCTTGGGCCAAGGAAAAACTGGTAAAGAAATTGTCTATTGTTACGTTTCTCAACGATCCTTCAATAGTTTTCTCTTCAATTCTTCACAACATTGGCACCCAAATTCTTTTGTACAGGCTCATTTAGTTTCGTTTCCGTGTAGATGCAGCCATCAATGGCATATGAAGTATTTGCTTCACAGATCCAAAATATCTTTACTCCATACTTTGCTGGTTTGTTGGGCATATATTGAATAAAGTTGCATTTCTCCTAAAAGGAATTAGTTGCTCATCAACTGTTTATCATTTTCGGCACGAGTTTGTCTTGTTCTGCGAACATCAAATCTTATTGCTATTGTAATGCTTCCCAATGTATTTACAGACATTGTAGCCCTGTATACAGGATTTCCTTTTTATCTAAAAATAACTCTCTGCTAAGTACATCCCAGTTTTTTCCACACCAGCTAATAAAATTCCTAAGAAAGCATTAATTTCATTCACAGAAACGTTTATCCAGATTTTACTTTTCCTGCGCTGAAATTCATTTGCCTTCCAAATTTGTACAAAGGACAATTTCTTCTATAATTTCATTGGAAATAAGGTAATCCCAAGCTTGTTTTGGATTCACAGTAGTAACACCTTTCTTGGGGCCAGGAAGATATCTTACAACATTATGGGATGGAGTGCGGGAAGAAACTGGAGTTTCACGATTCCAAGCAGTTCCATTGCGACTTATAAAATGTTGAGGATTTGAAAAGCAAGGATTATTACTCACAGATGTGCCGTCATCAGAATCGGAAGTTGCAGTGTTGTCGTCTTCACTCGCAGACTCGAAGAGAGCATAGTTCTCATCTACGTGTGAAACATCACTTTCCCCATCACTGAGTACACCTTCCTCCTCAAGCTCCTCTGTCACAATCTCTTCAAAATGTTTAGAAACCATGGCTATATGAAATTGGCACTCACTACCGCACTTCTATTACTACTGCTTTCGCACAAAGCTCAGTTATCTCTAAATTGTAAAAGTGTAGCGTCAACAATCGGTGGCTATCAACCTCAGTTCTAGGAAAAATATAATGTGGAAACAAAGATAAAGAGTACGCATCGTTCCTCGAATTTTTACAGCTCAGTTGACAATGGATTATAGAGAACACCACCTAGGGCCCCAAAGGCCCTGCTTAAGCGTTCATGTAGTAAAGATGAAAATTAACTATTACTCGGAAATAAATAAACCAATCCTGACGATTATGCAATCTAATCGTAGAAGAAAGAAATTGTCAGGGATACGTGAGAAGCAAAGAAGCTAGGATTAAAACGTTTTAAGTAATTTCCCAAATAATATTTCAAAGTTAAAAGGTATTGGACGAAGGTGGCTATTACATTGCTGTGCGGAGCACAAAAGTTGAAACTGGAATTCATTGCTACGGACTTATAAATAGTTATTAAGTATATGGAGGTAATATCGCTTTAAATATTTACTTTTATCACTTTTGACAAAATTTTAGTGATCTACATCAAAAGTGCAGATCCTTTTTCTTTAAAAACTTATAAGCTTTAAAAGCTTATAAAGAATATAAAAAGTGCTAACTTGACATTAATATATCAAAACAATATATGGTAGTAAGAGGAAATGGCCAGGACCTGTTGGCCGATTGGGACATAATTAAATGTGTAAAGTATCTGGGTGTAACTTTTACAAGTGATAGTCGTGATAACAAAGATGTCCTGAACAAAACAAATACTGATAGGCAAGTTATAAGATCTTGGAATTCAAGCATAAAAAGAAACACAAAAAATTGCACTGTATAAAACAATTGTTGAAAGTTTATTCACATATTGAGCAGAGTTATGGACTATTAATGCCAGGGATAAAAGGAATGCCAGGGAACAGAAATAGAATATTGGACGGGTTGTTGTCAGGTTACAAGAAAGGAAATAATTAAAAATCGAAGAATAATAGAAATAAGGAAACCTGGAAAATCAAACTCAGAACTGGTAGAACCAAAGACTATTATGGTGTGGGCATTTAAGAAAGATGGACAGTGAGCCACTGCCAAAGAAGATATGGGAATACCATCCTGCAAAAACATAATTTCTCTTCCTACCTTCATTCTTCCCTTTCGACCCCAGTTTTCAACAGGGCGAGACCTTTATTTTCCTACACAACTTTTTCCCCGGATGCCTCCCACACACCATCTTTTAAAAATATAAGATATTTAGCAATAAAATAGTACAAAATGGTAAATGAAAGCATTTATCAGAAACATAAATACTCAGTAGTGCAATGTGCAAAACTTTCTCAGGATTCCTTGCAAACAATATGTAAATAAAAGCTGTTAGGTCTTAAGGGCTGGCCACTTTGAAATGAAAATAAAGGATATTCCATAAATGTGGTACCCAGTGCTCGTCTGGCATATCAAGGAACACATGTGGAATAAGGGGTAAATATTCTTCAAATAGTAGAACGCAGAACTACAGAAAGAATTCAAAGATTTTCTGCACATCTCAGTGATTTACGCACACGTTTTGCGAACAATTTGTGAAGCCGGCTTGTACCGAATTACCCATAGCCTGTGGAATATTTGCATCCTAGGGACAATGTCCTTTAGTATACAATTTAGTCATGAGGTGCGTCCAATTGCTTCTCTTTGTATCGCACATTCGGCATAATATTTTCACGGCAACGTCTAGATGCACTCAGACAACCAACACGTCTTGTTCGTACACGAATTGAAAAGTCACTCTCTTTCTTACTTACCTATTATCAATAATTCTGTTCGGTTATACACACGTATTTATAAATAAATGAATCGCTAGTTTGAGAGACGAAATCCCAAGAACGTATATTTCATAGAACTGCAAAAAATATTTTCAAACAAATTGTAGAAGTGAACTGGATAATAAATTAAATGGATGAACTGTTAACTGGATGACTAGATACATCTCATATCTCAGTATTTTATGATTTTAATCTTTGCAAATTTCACTCATAACAATTTCATAAAATGTACTACATAATATTGAACTATTTAAATATTATGAGATGTGACATTGACTAGTTACACATCATTAATCTTAATAATTAAAATATAAAAATGTTGGTTTTTGTTCCGTTCCGAATCCAAGTATTAAAAAATCATTTGGACATACAAATGGTTATGAGTCAGCTTTATTTGATTCTATAAACTGTAGGCAAGCTGGGTATATCCTAAAAATCTCTCAACCTGTAACTTTCATGGAAAGGATTCAAATTGGACGTCGCAAGTGTCAACGAAGCAATTTTCTTAAAATGCTTAATTTTCTTCTAGCTGATATAAGTGCATCTCTGTACGTTGGATGTACAACTTTGGATATACGAGGCGTTGATTTTAAGTGCTGAGCCTGTAATTTAAATGTGTGCATCTTGAGTCCATCAATCTATTCTTGTTCTGTGGGCCAAGACTTCTTGACTAAAAGTTTAAAAAATGGAGCTGGCTTATGTGAAGAAACAGCTTTATTTACTCTTTACTAACTACTTATCACCATTACTAGCCATTTGTTTGAAAAGATCCCATGTTCCGTTCATTCTACAAACTGAAACAAATGCAAATTCAAATTATCATATTCGCAAGGATTTACACCTAACTTATGTTGGTTTACTGCTAAAATATATACTTACTCTACACTTACAAACGTATACAAATAATAAAACCAATCTAGACCAACGTGGACGTGTGCTGTTTCTCATATAAGTGTCATATCTCACAAATCTACATAGTTTTTTCATTCTCACCAAAATGTCTACTTTTCAGTACTTTATTGAACGTTTCCTGAACAGTAAAATCATTGGAAACGAAAATACAAGATAATAATTTTGTTAACATCCGCAGAATATTCGAAAGTTTGTTTCATTCTGTGATTGCTCTGGTGTGTTCGAAATATTTTATGTTACATGCAATAACATGTTTCCAAACTAGTATTGTACTTTAAAAGAAAAAAATCAATTTGTACAAATAGAAAAAAATGTACCAAAATGAACACCCATATTTAAAAATATAATTAACTATTAGGGAGTTATTGGTCAACTTATTCCAAATATCATTTAGATGATCATCTTACACTACATTTTTAATGAAATATTATTGGATAATTTAAGAAAATTGCTACGAAAAAAATGATATGAAATGATGTATTTTTCGGCATAATCGCCAGAAACAGTGGCCATGAGCTATTTTATTTTAAAAAAGAGAAATGATTGTTAGTCAGAACTAGTCTTGACAATGTTTATAATAATAAATAAATAAATTGCACCAATTGAATTTATTCAAGCATTCAGTATTTACCGAGTAAAGGTTTGTGGTTCACGTTTGCTGAAATACGTCCTCGAAGGGACATAATTTTAATAGATTGGTTCCAATTGAGATAAGCTAGCCAAGAAATAATACTTTTCTCTCAGTGTTCAGACGTAATAATTCTGGTGCAAAATACATACATGTGTGTCCTATACAATATTTTGGTAAGTCTCTCTTCTCCGTCTGTAAAAATATTTTATGGATCTTGTTTCAGCTCTCAGAAATCCATTATTTTCTCTTTCAGAATTTTTCTTATACACTTATATATACTCAGGAAGATAACTGATTCATTTGATTTGTGTATAATTCTCTTTCATTCATTCACTAAATATTTAATATCTACGAATGATTATTCTGTAATCCCCTACAGATCCCCAGTTATCGCCTACAGACTAATTTCCCTACAGATCTAGTGATGTCTAGCGGGTTTTGCAGGACATAGAAATATATTTTCTTCGATTCCAATTGATTTCTACCATCTCGTGATGTACGTCCATACGTATGTATACATACGCGAGGATAACGCTTTGGCATACTGTGTGATTATCAGAGTTTTTTAGAGAAAAACCTCTATTGCGGTGTCCGGATATCGAAAAAGTGGATAAATCTTGAACCTACTTCCTTTAAGAGTTTGTGTAGTCAAAATTCCGGTTTTCTTGGTCCTTGTTAACGAAAATTTAGTTGACAGCAAAACATCTGTCTGCCCGTGCGTCTCTCCTGTCAACGCTAGCAATTAAATCGTTCAGACGATTTTCTAAAAAATGGTATTCGTTTTTCCAAATTCCTGCTCGAAATCTTCGCTTCGCAGGCATGTCTTTAAATATGGTGATCCACAATTTTTGAAGAAATTAGTTTTCGCGTAATTTTGAGAAAATAATAGCCACAAGAGAATGCTGTTGAACTTTAGAAGAAGAATTCTTACTAATGCAAAAGCTACAAGAAAACGCTTCATAAAATATGTGTTTCAGAATTCTAAATACCAAACTTTTAAATAGAAAAATTGACGTAATCTTGATGAGAGTATACCGGAAAAGATTTTTGGGCCGTATTGCAGACATATTTATCGCAAATCATAAAGCCATGTAGAATATCAGCCCCCACATGATTAGTACTGAAGTTGGCCGAAAAACTTTCCGAGTTAACAAGTTCTTATTTATGAGACTACTTCAGAATTTTCTACTTAAGTTCACAATATATACCCCGCACCACTCCTTCTATCAAACTTTCTTTGAAAGCATATGTCTTACAATTAAATAAGAAACTCGATTCGGGAAAGGCTTAATACAGATATAAATGGTTGTTTAATAATGTAATTTAACAAATAACCTAGACAGGTACCAATACAAACTGAGTCATTTCACGTTAAAAACATCGTAATTAAATGAATAAATGTGTCTTGTTATATAGCTGAGAAACCCTTCGTTGCTGCACAGCAGTTTCTGGTCATTTCTCTTCTTCTATAATAACCAGACGTTTGTGCTTAATGTGAGTCGAATATCTCAAAGTATTGCCGAAGAAAAAATCTACGTTTTTGTACAAACGACAAAAAAGCGAAACCAACTCTCTATCGTGCGCGGTCCTGCAATTGCGTCCAATTTTAGTTCGTCACTACTTTGTCCCCCAGCCGACCGCCAGAATTGCAGTGCACTTGCGGATCGGAAATTACTCTAACGACTTCCCGAGTCTACAACACCGCTTCCAGTCTTATAAAAGCGCTCAAAGTTCCGGACACTACCAACCTGAAACAACATTGGGATTAAATAATATAAAAAATTATTCGGAAATCTATAGGAACAAAACGGTACAGGAATTATTATTGCTAATACTGTGAGGAACTTGCTGGTGGGTTTTCCATCTGAAGTGATTTATCTTGTATATTAAAGAAAACTTTTATGACCTAAACAGTTTTCGCCCTGATAAATAATAAATAAGTTTGAAAATAAAAATTATTGAGATGAAAGGAAGCACTATTTTAGAGTACGTGACAGGGTTTAGTAATTTAGATGTTGTATAAAAGTCCGCAAAGAGAAACAAATGGTAAAAAAGAGAAAACACTCTGCAACAGAGCATAAGCAAAAACATCAAGAAAGAAATGAACCTGATGCTGAAATGATGCACATGTACACGTATATGTGTTGTCTTATTCCACTTCACCAAAAAAAATAGATGTTTACAAATGTTGAACCAGTGGTACTATAAGTGCAGGTTTTTTGTAGCAAAATGTACAATATTTGCAGTTTTCATTAATTTAGAGAGTTCATCGCAAATGAGACCTGTCACATTTGTTAATCACTCTTTCCTTTACCAAAGGAAAAATTAAAGATAAAATTGAAGCCTTTTTGAATGCTTTTTATAAATTCTCTTAACTTCAATCAAAAATTAAAGGAAAACTACTCGATTTTTTCAAAAAATTGTGCATGACCTTATTTAAATATCTAGGTTTTTAGAACATTTCATTAACGAAAAATGTCATCATCAATATTGTTCATTTCGCAATGTTAATGTTTTGCAATTTAAAAAAAATACAGAGTTCGCCGAAAATGGGTTTGCATCATTTTAGGGTCCTATAACTATATTCCAGAAAAACTGTAAGAAAACATTTGAAGCCTTTTTTATAAAATAATGAATTAAAAATACATATTCTGGTATTTTTAACTCCCCATACCTTCATTTACAATTTAGTTCGATTGGGTGACACCACTTTTTGAGAGAGAATGTTCGGCTGATTTCAGAGTATAACCTTAAGCAAGGGGCCGCGATCTGCGTGCTACTTTCCCCTCATTTTTCTACACACTATCCATCCTTGGATCTGGTCAACAGGCTTCTCCCATCCGCATATGTTCTATACCCCATTATCTGTAAGATCTCCCTAAACACAGTGAAATCAAGAGCACGGTGGATGAGAGATACTGAAAGAGATCGCCACATGCTTTCTGTATTAAATGAAGTTTATTGCGAAGGATTCCCTTCAAAATGAATCTCTTAAAATTAAATAACAAAATATATGCTTTTAATATTGTTGATCAATCTTTGAGGCCTTCCAGAGTAAGTTAATGAGCTAGAAATTCTGATGAGTGATACTGGCAATATTTCAATTGGGTTTGTAATTACGTTTAAATCCGCAACCAATATCGTCTTAAATATATATCGTTTCAAAATATTTTCCCTCCTTACCGCTGATCTAGATTTTAGAACATAAATACTATCATTAAATGATGGTTAAATATAAGTACTAAATAATATAAATATAACTATATTAACTTTGAGAAAATTCCCATTATTTTAATAAATGATGTTAGTGAGTTACAAGAAGGATTAGTGGCATATATAATACCAACACATTGCTTGCATGTTGCGTTTGTAACCAACGAATATTTTCGTGTCTCCACGGGGCCTACCAAGCGCTGCGCAGCCCAGCACCCCGAACCCCTCCTGTCTCCGCCGTCCTTCTCGTACTCCTCATCATTGCTGGACACCTCCCGGTCCGCTTCCGTCCGCCCTCATCTCCCCGCTTCCACCTCCCTCATCGCCCCGCCTCCGCACTCCACCTCCCGCCCACATCTTTTCCCTGCTCCACCCACTCCGCGGCCCTCATCTCCCCGCCTCCTGCTCACCTCCACCGCGCCTCCGCCCGCCTCCTCCCACCTCGTCTCCCCGCCTGCGACCGCCCTCGCGCGCGCTTTCGCGAACTGGTCGCCAAGCCAAGAACGCGTGTTAGCTGGTCTGCGTTGGGCGTTCTTCCCGCGGCGAGGGCCTGCAGCGCGCTCATGCGCGCCGCCTTCCGTCTGGCGCGTTTGTTTTACTGCGCCGGCGCTCTTCGCTTTCTTACGGGAGCGCGTGTTCGCCGCCGGCCCACCGCACTCCGCCTTCCGCCCGCCACGCGTCTCGCCCGCGAGTTGGGTTCCTGGCACAGCGCTGGTGCTGGCTCGCTGGCGCCCGCAACGCGAAACGCCGCTCGCGCAAAAAGGAAAAAGCGCCATTGCCGGATGCGAGCTTGTCACCTCCTCCCCCGTCGTGCGCCCGCGACGCTCCAGACGACCCCCCGCCGCCCCCGCGTGCACGTTCAGCCGCATTTAGTCATCTGCATTGTTTTGCTGCTTGAGTTCCCGAGGCGGGTGATAATGAGGAAACGATTAAACAAAGCAATCACGAAATAAGGATCTTTTATTTCGGTTCACAACGGAGAAAGATGAACCAACTCTTACTCTCGTTTATAGAAAAAATAGCATTTCAAGAAAAGTGGTGCACACATTGCGTTTGAAGGAATAAATATTCAATTGAATGATATGAAGCCCTTATCGTTTACGGTTTACTGTTAAAACTTTATTAAAAGTATCGCTTAATTAAGCACAGACGACCAATAGAAATGTTGCAGAAAATCCGGTAAAATTATGAGCTGAAATCCCTATTTTCAAAAGCCAGAATATCAGACAACTATTTTCTAAAGGAAATATAACTGATATTTGCGTGAAATTCAAAACTAATGCATTTTACGTTAATGAGCAAGTGCAATGTGTGGGCATTTCTAAAATGTAAAATGGCTTCAATTTGTAGTTTCATCAACGAAATGATTCAGTAGTGCCTCCAAAGACCTACCAGTTATACCATATTGTACTGTATATTCAATGAAATGAAATTTAGAAATGCTTCTCATTGGGGGTTCATCAAGGCTTTAATTATCAATGGTGCCAACAATTCATCTGTTAATTAATGAGCAACAATTGTGCTCCTGTAAAAGTTGAAAATTAATTATTACATAATATAATAAGTGAAAAGTATAACATTTATATGATGCGTGCCATTTTATTGCTTAAAAACACTTCGATAAACAAAAGGAATATAAAAAAGTCTTCAACATTAAAATTCAGATGTGCAAAAAAATTCGACAGATAAAATATAAAATACAATATTTAGCATTCCAGCAAGTTATCGCTAGACATTTTTCCAAACCATGATGACCTTGCTTGTATATTTCATTCGGAATGTTTTCATAATTACGGAAAGCAAATTTTTCTTTCCTAATACTCAGCTGCAGTTTGCAGTTTCATTGCGGCTTCCTGTCAAACTGATTTAATGTTACTTGAGATATTTTACAAAGCAGTAATAGTACCAAAGAATTTATGGATATTGTTTATGCAACAACTTGTACAATGTTTAAGATTTCCTAGATAGGAAGATAGGAAAATTGCATCAGGTAACTTATTCACTTTCAAGATAATAAATGTACCTTAGTAGCACGTTTTAATGCGCAATCCAAAAGTAACCTACACAAATTGACCTTGCGAGTTAAATCAGAGAACATAGCACTATTCTTGAAAGAGCAAAACGATACAAAATAGTATTTAGTATAGTGTCTAATCTAAATTCAACACCTTTTGTCAGTGAACCTTATTTAAATAAGTTATTTTTATAATAATAATAATTATTATTATTATTATATAATTATGGCACTGTATGCCAACATGTGTACATTCTGTGGCATTCGTAACTGTGATGTACAATGATGATTTGAGCTGCAGTCACAAATTTTATTTATTTTCTTATTACATTAAGATATTACATTAAGTGTCTATCTAATGTTGCATAATCCAGCATATGTTACAACTTTTAATCTGTTGCCAAAAACCGACAAGCACAGAATCAGTGCAAGTTTTTAGCATAAATGCTTGACTTTTCCGAATCATAAGAGGCTAAGAGTATATTTAACACTGTGTTGTGCTTATATTCCATGTAATCCCGACAATAAAAATATAGTAAAAACTACTTTTAACTCATTGGCAACCACATAAAATTTCGGTTTTGTATTATGGCATAAAACAAAAACCGCGACTCCCTCTTGAAGTCGTCACTTGGTATTAAGGCCCTAGGACACCCCGTTTCCGAGTTATGAACAAACGATGAGAACAAAAGGCAACGCGTTTCGGATCACCCCTTGCGCCTGCTCTTTTCATTGTGTCAAAACTATGAAAATTCTACTATTTTCACCTTTAAAATGGTTGATGCACCCCCGCGCAATTGTTCCCTAATCAACAGTCGAACATTTAGAGAAATTTTTTTTCTACAGTGCACAAAACCGTCTACTTACTTCGCGTTTTCGAGAAGACTTGCTAGACCACTGCGGATACACCGCACTTTATAAATATATGTTTTAAAATTGAAATTGATTCATTGCAGAACACAACTTCTAATGGCCAGGACCTGAACTAAGGGGAACAACATCAATGAATGCTGAACACTACATTATCAATTAATGTTGCTAAAAGATTACCACCTTTGATCTATGCTTTCGCTTTCCTATCTCTCAATACAAATAATTTTCCTTCACAGGACCGATTTCTGCGAAATCCTGCTTGTGTACTCTGACGGATATTTGAAGACTTCACCCAATTATTGTGTCTGTTAGCTATAATGCTAGCACAAATGTTTGTTATCGATTTTGCAATTATTCTTATTTTTTGTACAAAACTACGTCATCAGACTGCGGCCATTATTTACTAACTGAGCATCTTTTGAATATTTTTTGAAAAACTTCTGTGATTTTGTGTTTTCAATTTTATTTTATGTTCTTTTGCAATTCAATCGTATGAACCTGTGTTCTTGGGACTTTATTACTTGATAACTTCTTTAAAACAAAAGCTGTTTATTGATATGATACATTCCTGACCAGTGTCTCAGATCTGCAGTCAAATTAATTACATTTTATCGTCTACGTGCCTTCAATGAAATACAAATTTTTTTGCCAATTTTCTGTTGGAATTATATTCGGTCTATTGCTTTTTTTAATATTTATGAATTTAAATGTTCTCCAATTTCCATCAACATCCGTAAAATTAGAATTTGCATCCTGAATGTTTTTGTATAATACTTATCTTTTCTTCTTAATTTCTAAATATGTTTGCATATTATTTTATTGACTTAATATAATCACCCCTTACTCTAGTTTGTAGGTTTTATAAGTTTTTATAATTACGCTTCCGTCTGTGTTTTTTTCAGTCAGATATTTCGTCACATATTTTTCCGTCAGATATTTGTTTTTGAAAATGGGTATTTCCCGATCGATTTGAACGGGCTTTGAGAGTTTTGGGAGTTTCAAACGGGTATTTTGATTCTTGAGAGAATTCAAATGAAGCCTCAATTTTTTTCAAAATGATTTCATATTTTTTATTAAACTTTGCGCTTGCATAGCGCAATCTTTAAATATGGCGCTGATCTCATTTTCATTGAAAGTTTTGAATTTTTCGAACTTTGCAAAGTTAAAACTTTTTGGCGCCTTCCTACAACTAAAATATTGAATATAGATATTTCTGTCCTAAATGAAATCTATTCTGTAATATAAGATCTTTAAATGAGGTCACGTAGATCTTTTTGAGAAACTAATAGTTTTTGTGTAAATTTCGTTTGAATTTAATGCAATTTATAAAGAAAATTTTTACTCAAAAATGGCTACAATATTTTACTTAAATGTTTCACGGGTAGAACAAAAGACGCTTAAAAGAAAGGTGCAGGTCTCCACCTCATGCCTTAATTTTGGGAGATGGTGGTTAGAAAGAAATAATGCAATACACAGTTTTTTAATGTTCCATTTCACTTGCACTGTGTCACGAAGATATTTTTTATCAACTATATTCTAATTAATGTGAACGGTACTGTTTGTGAGAGTCAGTAGCGAAAACGTTCAGCATCACGGCCCTGGCACCTTCTGATCGAAGGTACTGCTTCTGCGGCATCCGTGGCGGACAACTGTGGCGGAGGTGGACACCACAATGGCAGACGCCACCACCACCCACATACACACAATTTGACAATATTCCAGTTCTCTAGACCTCTTTAGAAGATAGAAAATATTTATTGTTTACTTTCTCGCCTACTACGTACTTAAATTCTCGGCTGTCCGGGAGACGCCGCGTCGTTGGCTGGGGTGCCGACGTTTCGCCCGACATTTCGAGCCGCGGAAGCTTACGTACACATACTACGTACTTAGATGGTTAAGAGAAAATGTTGTAATGCTGCAGCAACAAGAGGCGATCTTCCGACAGAAAAACTTGTATTTGGGGTCCCTGATATGAAAAGTATTATAAATATTTCTCCTATATTTCATAAATTACATCCTCTAACACGTTAGTCATAATCTGTTGTGTAGTCACAATTTTGAGGGTCCTTGATAGCAAAAAATTGATTCACAGTAAAACGTTTGTCTCTCTCTCTCCATTTGCAAACATTTGGTCAACACGCGTCTAAAGCAATCAAACGGATTTTCACCAAAATTCGCATTCTTTCAACAAACTGACTGAACTCGAGACACTGCGTATTAAACAGGAATATTTATACTTTGGGAGGAATTGAAGTCTTAACAACTTTTTGCTTTTGACGTTTCTCAACACTACATTAATAAAGACAGAGATTTTTTCTGGCATCGATTTTCTCTTTCAAACAAGTTTGTAAATAAGGCCATATACAATTTTACGAATAATTAGATATTTTTCTCTTAAATTTGCACAATTTAGAGTCGATTTTTCCTTCCAAATTTCCTTAAAATGGCGTTAATGTTTTTTTCTTCAATAGAGTATATTCGCATTCTAAATGGCGAAGATATCATTTTCGGTGGACTGAATTTTGAAAACTGAAAATATTAATATAACAAAATAACAATATCGATGATATTGATGATTTTTTCATCAGTAAAATCTGGTCTAACTAAGGTAGAGATTTCAATAGTGCTACGTAAAAGTTTTCAAAAATGTGACTAATTTAGTTTAAGTTTTCTTGAAGTAAAGTCAATTTTTTAAAATATCGTTTCGAAATAATGGCTCCACATTTGTTCATAATCCTTTTTTCGAATAGAGTAATTAACTCGTACAAAAATGTCGCTGTTCACATTTTCGTTAAACTCTGATTTTTTTAAAATAGCAAACAGATCAGAATAGAGAATATGTGCTGTTAAAACATCATTAGTTTTCACACATGTCTCAGATTATGTGATATTTAGCTACACTGTTTATTATCATTTTATATTCAAAGCATTTACAAATTATATTCAAATCATCGAGATCTATAATAAGATCAAATTAAGTCTGTATACATTAAGTAGATTGTGTTCTATATATAAAATTTCACAAATCCACAAGGTTGTCCACTTTTTGGAATAAAATTAATAAAAAAGCTTTCAGTAAATAATTTTCTATCGCGTATCTCTCAGGTCGCAATTGACGACTTATGTTAGCAAATATTTGAGAAAATTCACGGTGAAGTTAAAGAATATAAAACAAGGCCAATATCTTAATTTTGAGTGTTAAAGTGGAGAATATTCCAATGGCGCTGATTACCGAAGGGGCAATACTGTGTGGGGATGAGGTTTATAATATTTATTTCTTATCACGAAAAAATCGTATATTCACGAAAAACTTTTCGTTGTCGGATACGAACGTACAACTTCCTGGATGCAACCGGATGACCAAAAACATATTGCATTCTCGGGAAAACTTGCTACTGAATTCATACTTCTGGAATATTCTTAACAATAAAACACGCTCTAAATACTGTCTACCCAAGCAACGTAAGAGTTTGTCCGTAAAAGCCAGAAGCCCGACTCTCTATTGAAAATAAGCAGAAAATACTGTCGAAAACGCAGTGGTAAACGAGAAGACACCTAGACATTCGGACAATTCAGACTATCTATTGTAGGCATGTCCAGGCCGCGTGTAATGTAAGGCTTAAGAGAGTTCGTGGGCACTGTGAACTTGGCAACTGATTTAAACGTAAGCCTTATAAAAACCACTCCAGAGAGTCTGTACGTTGTTGGATACCAGTCTCAAGACAGTCTTTTGGAGAATTAAGTTGATTGCTACCGCCTCAAATTTAAGGATATTAATTCCCATTTTCTCTCCTCCAGCAAAGATATTATCAATTAAAATGAAGTATACCACTCATATTGAAACTTATAAAATGCCAGTAAGATAATAATTTTGAATCAAAAGTTACACTTCGCGTTAATATAAAAGTGCAATTATTGAATTAATTTCCTACGTTCATATTAGGACATTTAACATTCTTGCCTGTTGAAAGGACTCTCCGTCCGTGGGGGAAACTTTTTAGTTTATAAATAATTGCGAATTTATCTCACCTTATTGCTATATACATCAAATATAAGAAAGTTATTCACACATATTTCTGCCCTTTGGCACAAATGTTTATACAAAACAGAATTGAAAAAGAAAATATACAGAAAATCATGTAATAAGTATTAAAGAATATAAACTTTAGGCAAGCATGTTTTCATATAAAGCAACCATTCTTCCTGACAATTCGAGCGCTCTTTCTTAGGTTCTCCACTATAGCTTGGATGTGTGCATCCCTTCTGAATTTGGCGAGAAAACGAGAGCGCAGTCCGCTCTCGTACGGGCGCCAGGCTTTCCGGGTCGGCAAGTAGCTCGTGTGAGCGTAGTTTGTTGGAACACAATGTCAAGGAAAGAACGTCTTCAGCAGACCAAAGCAATACTTCAACACCTTGGTGATCTGCCAATGTCAGCAGCAATTACCCATTTGTACATCTTTTTCGTATTTTACCTCATCCTTCTCTTCGTCTTCTTCTTCCTCTTCTGCCAGTAATCTTTACTGAATAAATTTCATGTTAATGAATGCGTAATTGCCTCTTTTTTCATTTTTCTTGATTTTTTGATTTTTTTTGAATGACAGATCTTGACGAATTCGCCGAAATACAGCTTCCCAACGTGGCTCATAGCCTCCGAAGGCCACCACCACAACCAGCACGCTCTCCTCCAACGCTCCTCATGGAACGAACTGCGCTCTCAGCATCGGGCGTCGCGCGCCAAGAGGCCCGGTGGGCAGCGCCCTGCGCGCCCGGCGCACGCGGCGGCGCCTTCCGCGCACGCGACTCCCACGTCGCTTGTGGCCGCCCCCGCAGCGAGCCCCGCCCACCCAGCCACGCAGCTCGCGCTTTTACATTATTTCGCACAGAATAGCGACGCTCGCCCACTGGACAATGGACTTTATATCAAACTAATTCAGCGCACATAACATGTAAAGGAAGCGGACGTGAATTGCGAACGGTCTTCATTGTGCTCCCGGAGGAGGGCATCGGGGGCGGAGGCGGAGGCGGAGGCGGCGGCGGCGGCGGCGAAAATAAGTGACACACCTGCGTGGTCACCGCCGCACTTGCTTCCGAATTTCAGGAACGAAGCCTCTATTTGCGACCAAGGACACGTAATTTCCTGAGTTCGACCAGATTGATTTCTACCCTGAAAATAAACAAAGAGGCGTTGGAATGAATGGCACGTAATTAAGTACCATCATTTATCCTGTTATCAATATCTAAATCCGTCCGTTTTCAGAACCAAATTGCACAATGCTCCATTCGATTTGATAAGTTCTTCAAATATCATTGCCTTTTGTTAAAAAGTTCATTATAAAGAATACAATATTCATGAAAAAACAATCATGAAACAAAATGATTTCTCAGTTGACCTTATTCATCTCAAAACTACAGTTTTATCTCAGTATATAAAATATAAATAAATTCATCCAAATTGTGTTATCTAAAGTAGGTAAACATATTCAACATGTTAAAATGGAAACATTAGATGAAAGGAAATTAAAGTTATTTTAAATCACAAAATCTCATTGGACACAATAATGCTAACATTTCTGTGTGATTGTCTTTTATATTATTCTATGTTGTCTTATGAAAATTCTCTACTTATACGGGAAAAAGAGGCCGTAGTGTAATAAATGTTAAATGCATACGCGACTATTCAATAGGAAAATCTCTTAATGCAATATATGAAACTTAACACATAACTGTTAGAGATTTCATGACCCTTATTTCTAAGACCAGATGGAATACCTTTAGGTATTTCAGATCTCGAAAATGAACTGAAAATTCGGAATATCAGGTCAAGAGGTTTGTGAAATTTTCTTTTAAATACTTCTAGTTAAAGCGTTTTATGTTAGTTCGCTGGGTAGTACACATAACGATGGGGAAATAAATACCTGAATGGGTCTGCTTCACAACGAATATTTTATTTAGAACATTGTTAAATATTACTGCCGTCTTTATTAATTATTTCTAAAGATCTACAAGACTTCCGGTAATCTAAATGGTTCGAAGCGAAGATCAAGTGACGGGAAACAAGTTATTTAATTCTATTTTTAATAAACTGATTTGAAATTCGAAATTTTCTAGGAATGGGTACTAACTGCTTTTTCAATAGTTCACGTTTAACGGTTGATTTCACCAATACAATTAGTTATAAGCAATAATGTTATAAATGCAATAGCCTCTTCTTCAATTGTTTTCCGGTGTACAAATCTGTTAGTTAGTACATAAGATACTCGTATATTATAGAATTACCCTACCTTTCTTTAACTATTCATTATCAGCACGAAATTTAAAAATTAAATGTGCATCATTTCCATTTCAAATTCCAAAAGATCGATGAAGTTAATTGTGATGTTGAATTTTACTGTGAAATTTTCTAGGTTTTGTAATGGAGAAACGTGTCAATTTTATTACTCCCTGTACAAAAGTTGAATTGGCCTAGAAGAAAGTAAAAAGAGATTTTGATTTATTTCCGCAAAAAATAATAGAAATTGGATGTGACGCATGATGAAGAAGCAAAATCTGCGAAAGAATTGCATAACCTGATTTACAAAACTTATTTGTTCTAGTAAAAGCACTAGTTTAAATACATATTCTCAATCACATACTTTCAACCAATACAGATAAGTATGACTAAACACTCGACGTAGTCATGATATTTATCAGGTGTCAGTATCAACAACTCACTACAGAAAGGTTACATACAATACATAGGGACAGATGTGCCTAGAGTCAAAGAAAGTTTTCGAGACGTATTATAAGAAAAAAAATCGGGTTGGCATTTTCTCTATATTGTTATTGCCTTTTTTGATAATTCAAGGGAACGATTTTGTTGTGTGACATTTTTCGTGATTTTATCAGAGTTTAAAAGATTGGAAATTGAAAAGTAAAAAAGATTTTCTTTCATTGATTTTGTTATATCTACTATTATTTTACAAAATTAGACCTGAAACTTAAGTTCATTCACCTATCTGTATTTGTTTTCAAAGGCAGCAAACACTTATTTTTATTATTTCCTTTACAAATTATAATCTAAACTGAAGTCCTTTCTATTTAACAGATGCTGTTGTTATATCCTATGAAGTTAAATATTAGCTCCAGAACTAATCTAATTGGTTGTTCTTAAGGGAAAGATTTTTTGTTTTGTTTCACATGATATTTATTTATTATAATCTAGGTTGTAGATTGTTTTCACTCTTTCTACATTGTCTCCAGGTACATCAGTGCGATGTACCTAGGGACACACTATACCCCCAAAAAGTATCTAAAAAATAACCTCGTGTAATGTTCTTAAAAATATTATTATTTCACAAAAATATGCTCAAATGTGTAGCTTTCTAAAAAGATGAACATCAACAATTTCTCATCCTAAACAAAAGAGAAAAAAATTAAAACTTGAAAATTGTCCCTAGGTACGATAGTTTCCCCAATATATTATTTTACAACACTTTGTCAGATGACATTAAACAACTAAAATCGATACACAAGTTTAGGTGCCGTGTAAGTCTTTTTTTTTTGCATAACTGTTTCTATATAATTAAAAGGTACACTCAGCATCAAAAAGGAAAATAATGTGCTGTGAAGTTTTTAACGGCTGGCAGCTTCCGTCCTTTCCAATCTTCTCAGACTCCACATTTAAGGCCGCTCGCCTCTATTTCCTCATTAAAGTCCTTTCCCCAACTTCTTGGTGATGTTCGACACCTTCTCTGTTCTGGAGGTGCCAACGCGCAGACTTTGTTTGCCATATATTGTTTTATATGCGGTGGAGATGTTCATACATATTTAGACGTTTATTTCCTACTGTATCCAAAATGCTTCTGACTATTTTCATCATTTGCCTTATTGCTTCATTTAGGAACGTATTGTTTGATTTAGATGTATCTAAGTTACAGCACACCCTAAATATTGGCTTTGACAATGATACATTGTGTATTATTTGCTATTTGGTATATTGGATTGTGTAATTCTAAAAAAAACTTAATGAGCTTGTAAAAAGCACTGAATCTCAGTTTGTGGGTCAATGAGCCCCATCTTGATCAGGTTATACGCCCAGATTCCCTGATGCTTTGAGTAAATGCTGAGATGTCTCATGTTTCGCTTCTGGATATAAATATCCAGAAAGAATGCCTTTGCAAAATATTTTTTCTTACATCGGAGCGAATATTTTCGTACCAATTCTTGCCAAAAAACGCTTGTTGCGACCTGCATTCATAATCACAGCTACTATGAATCAATAATAGCTACGAAAATCCGAGAGATAAGGAAACGGTGCAAAGATTTCCCTTCACTCCATATTACGTCACACAGTTTTTAACGTTAAATACCGTATTTGTCGTGTAAGTCGACGGTTGATCCAGAATATCTCATTCGAAAATTTCTGGGTCGTCTTATTTTGGCAGATTAAGAATTGGGGTATAGATATTTGTTTTCACTCGTCCTTTTTACGTAAGAAACACGAATACTGAAATAGCATTAAGCTCCAAAGGAAATAAATATCATGCGCATCTACAATACTTAATTATATTCGCGAACGTATACCGTACCCCACCGTGAATTAATCATATGATTCATGCCGATATTCTTGAATGGGTCTGAAAATAAATAGTAATCACTGCCGATATTTTCTTACATGATGCGCTGAATGACTTGGCCGCGTAGTCTCTCGTTTTAGCTCTAGCCCTTAGCATCGGTACATTTTGAAAGAGATTAATGCATAAAAAAGTTCACCGTGGCTAACGTGCGCATTCTACATCCAGCAACATAGGCGGAAAGTTTAAAACATGTTTTCTTAGCAAACATTCGTAATAGTTGGAAATTTTCTAAACGGTATAAAAATTGTAAAAAATTCTCAAACATGGGTTACTCATTGATTTTGCGTAAGTAATATTAAGAAATGACTGCATCAGAACTAATAAGTTAGCAGAATTATTTCTAGGAATTAGTTTAAAATATCACACTTGTGAGCCAAACATGCATTTGGGATAAATTATAATTTAATGGTAAATTTACAAAAATTGTGTTGAGCCAATCGCCTTTTCCTGAACAAGACCCATTTGTGCGAAAAAATACGCATCTATAAATATAATTTTCTCAATACTATTCAATACTATATACTTCATATCACGTGTAAAATCAGGTTTTCTCATAAAGAGATTCTCGCCTTTTTATTTCACTGGCCTTTTGGAGTATTTTGTATTAATTCCATTGTTGTTAACATCCATTCACCAAAAATTCAGTTTTTGAGTGCGTTCTTCTAGCTTCAGACCATTTAGCTTTAAACTACCAGAAACCTGAATGTGGGAAAATGTAAATGAGACTAGAAGTTTATAATAGTGCGCTCAATCAGCCATCAATGTTTTACATGGCCTTATAGTGCTTTGAATCTACCAGCCTTCTTTTTCTGATGGAATGGTTTTTATGCAGTTTATGATAAAATGTGAATGTCTACTTGACTGTAATCACAATAATTCAAACTAAATATACAAAGATTTTCCTTTTCCCATATTTTAACTCTTTTTATCCTCACAAATGTTGGGAAACATTTCCCCCTTCATGAGTGCAAAATAATAAAGGACAGGACATGTTCTCATAGTGCTTCATAATAACAGTAAAGAATAGCAACTGATACAGTCAAAACACTGTGTCTTTGTATTAACAAAAATAAAGTATCTTTAATTTGATTCGTAACAATCTTTCCAAAAAATGAATGCCTTATTTCGAATACTTTTCTTTTCTCCTGTCTCTTACTCCCTTTTCTTTTCCAGAAACTCAAATATAAAAATACTTATTCTTTCTCCTCGACCTCTTCTTCACATTTCAGACCTCGACAACTCTCATACACCACACTTACTCTCTTACTTTTTCTCTCACATCATCTACTTATCTTGATTTTGCATCGATAATATATTGATCATTGTGTTTTTTTGTTTCTTTCAGATTCTTTGCTTTAAAAGAACTGAAGTAAATAACTATAAAAGAAAACCGTACTCAGAGAAATGTTGGAATGTGATCGGTGAGGTAAGTAATTACATTTTTAACTAATACGAGAATATCGTATTTCCGATTTTTAAAACAATGTCCCAATTGCAATATTGCAAGTATATTTTTTAAATAATTTACAAAAAATTATTCTAGTGCCTCAATTAGGCGAAAAGAAACTTTTTATTAGCCAATGAAACTAAAAAAAATACTGAAGCTCTTAATAATGCTAGTAATCCCAGGACATTCTACACAGCTAATAATATAATTACATGACATTAAACAATTAAAGTCGGTTCACAAATTTAAGTAAAAATAAAATATTTTCCGCTGCATAAGAGTTTCTATACAATTAGAGATTATACTGATTATCAAAAAGAAAAATAATGTTTATTTGAATGAAACAGTGCTATATAATGAATTAGTTTACATTGTATTTTATAATGTTATTTAAAGACTTAATATGTTTGTAATAAATAATGTACTTAAGCTTCCGGGTCCATGACCCCATCTCGATCAGGTTTTTTGTCCAGTTTCCCTGATCCATTGAGCAAATGCTGAGAAGGCCCCTTGTTTTGCTTCTGGACGTAAATGCAGCTTCACTACGTTTTGTTGAACTCTCCTTTTGCTTGTAATGGTAAGAGCAGAGGTAAGGGCGAGCTACTATTTTGTTAGCAAAGCAGAAAAATCAAATCTGCAGTTCGTATACTGTTGCAAATAAGTTTTCTATTACTCGGGAACAAAATGTCTAATTTTTTAAATGTTGCTAATCTCGCGCTTTCAAATTTTTTAAAAAAAATTATTATATTTATTTTTATACTTATTTTTAACTTTTATTAATCCTTCAACTATTTATAGATAGAATGACGGGAAGGGAATCTTAACTCAAGAAAACGTGCACAGATAATCTTCTCCCCCTACTTCACATAGAGTTTTTACTGTTTTTTGGCTGAATAAATCTACAATCTAAATCTAAATTATTATGGTATAAATTAGTGGCTATACTCCGGCAAGATTTTAGTGCTAGGTACAGTTTCCTATCCGTATATCAATGATATTGCAAAATAAATAATTATCGTATCACTGTTTCACAACTTTATTGTCTCCTTAAAAACATTATAAATAAAACAATTCTGCAGGCATAAGGTGCTTGTTAATCTATGAAGAATATTGGTTTCCAATTAACCACAAAATTTCCTGCTACTTTTCGTATTCTGGGTAAATAAGCGAATACTATTGTTTCGCGCTGGGTAAATAAATACTATTGTTTCGCGCTGGGTTTCAGTTTATTTCCAAAATATTAACGTATTTCGCTTTGATTTTGTCTCTTTGACCCCTGTATATAAGCAAATAACTTGTGAAAAATAAATTAAAGGAAGAGCATATATTTCCATTCTGTGATAATTTGAACAAATTTTCTAGTGAAAAAACCCTCAAAATGTGAACTAATTTTCTCAAATGTCTGAATGTGAGTATTCAGACAATTTTTGGCCATTTGTAACTTATGTTTGTAAATTCATTCTCTCAGACGACTAAAAATCAGTCGTAATTTACCTTACCTGATTATTCACAAATGTATAAAATGATTAGAAAATTCTAGTACCATAATTACCTCATTTGCACACAGTAAATTGGCTTATCTTTTTCACTAGAATCAAAATAATTCTGATAATTGAGTAAAATTATGAGAGAGACTCAACACCCATGAGGCAGTGAAATGCACAATTGGATTTGTTAAGAAACTCAAAACCTCAAAAAAATACTCCATTGTTTTGAAAGTTTCAATTTTACAGTTACGTTACGTTGATAACCCTCTGTTATTTTATTCTTTATATAGCACGGAAGTACTCCGTGAATTGGATTGTGATTCTGTTGTTGAAACAATGTTATCTGTCAGTAAATTACAATCTGTGGTTAATTAAGTAGGAAAATTCTCTTTTCTAACAGTAAAAAAGCGATTACGTAAAGAACATACTGTCCTTGATGAAGTAACAGTGTCTTCAGCTGCAACATTTACGTATATAGACCATTTCCCGAGTCGTTATGAAACGTGAAAATTCAAAGTTCAAGTGTAAGTAAAAGTAAAAGTTCTAGTGTGTCTTGAAAAGAAACATTTTCGGCGAAGATTTTAAGCACGTTTTGCAGGTCTCTTCTCTTGAATCAAATACACATAATACAGGAAAAATGAAGGATTCTTTACAATTGTCATTTGATACGAAAACTTATGCTAACGATTTAGTCGCTAGCGTGAATCATAGACGGACGGACAATTTTGCCATAAACCAATATTAGTTAATAATGACTAACGAAACCAGGATTCTAAATACATAACATATTAGAAGTAAGTTTCAAAATATAGGAACAGGAATTATCTACTTTTTCGGTATGAGGGACCAACATTAGGATTTTTCCGTCAAAAATCGTATTATTTTTGCTGTAGCATTACATAACTTTTTCTATATAGGTAAATAGTAAGCTAGGAGTAAATTGAGGAAATTAGCACGCTTCCGGAGAAACTACGCAAACTGCAGACGGGATTACTACACATCTTCCGTTTAATAAGTGATTTTATTAATTTAGGGTTACAGTTTCCGACTTCTTGGCTGTCCGAAAGACTCCGTGACTAAGAGGCCGACGTTTCACCTGTCATGTTGCAGGCTTCCTCAGGGCTGTGACTATTTTATATTGAGCTTAACGTCGCGGCGTCACCCGGACAGCAGAAGTCATGAACTCGAGCACCGGAAGCTTATGTGTACGGGTTCAGTTTCAATTACACTTTGCAACGTATGTTGGAAAATATTCATTAATTTTATTTTGCACATGTTGATTCTCGCCTGAAAAAGAGTATAATATTTGATGAAAATCATCAGCTAATGCACAATCTATTAGATTACAGAAAAAAGTATACGTATTTTCAGTATTCTTTACATATTTGATTGATAATTTCGGGCCAATATTCATTAAACTGGAGATAATACCACTGCAATGTACGAATACATGCATTTATGAATCGGTCATGTTTTTTGAGAAAGAACTACTTATTGCAGAGAATACGATTTTCTCAAATTCGATGAAAGCAATAAGATATTTTCTGCTACATCATTGTTTTAATAAAATAAATTGTTATAAATATATTGTAGCATAACTTAATAAATTTTGTAACATACAGTATCAGAAAAATATTTTTAACATATCAAGTTAATCTTTTTCTCTTTCGGTAGTATCCCATGATAATGGGAGTAATACAATTGAGTAATACAATTTGTTGTGATCGTTTGATATGCACTGTCGTAATTTAAATAAGACAACAATTTTTATTTATTTATTGGATTCATAGATCCATAGAAAAGTTTTTTTGTTTATTATTATTATTTTGGACAAGCTAACTATTTGAAATTTTCTTCTCCTTAATCATGTTTTATTTTCTTATTTTCTTTATGATATGTTGTATAAAACTACTCTGCAGGAGTATTTCAATTCCTGGGTTCTGAAAATTGTACCAAAACATGTTTTAATATTTGTAGAAGCTATTTTGATTGTTGTCATGTCTTTTGTAACCTCATACGAAATTTGTTAATCAGAAGTTTAAATTCTTTATTTGATTGAACGGGTTAATCTCTCTGGGAAAACGCGGCTCGATGACAATCTTTAGTACGTTGTACATTCTATAAACTAATCTGATTGTCTCGTTAATTAGTTTGCTGTTCTACTGGCATTTCACAGAATTTTATTTAAGAACATTTAAACTAGAGCAAACAAAACCCCTCTTCTTTTCGGTCACCTGTTTTAATTTCAAGTGCCGGAAATATATAAAGAAATAAATATAGCTTATGCAGTGGATGTAACATGTAGTTTCACTATCTGTGCACGATTTTTTAACTCTGTAAGGAGTGTAGATTTTCAAATAATCGTTGTCCATTTTCTCTTCGCTGTAAGTCGATTCCTTCACGTACACCACTAGAGATAATAACAGATATATTTCTCATTTGCCTTTGTCAATAGTTTATATTACATCGAAGCGAATATTTTCATACCAATTCATGCGAAAAACGCTCGTTGCTACCTGCATTTATAATAAATAAAATGCAATTTTTACCTACTTTATTGTGCATTTTAAACTAAACCGCTTTGTAAGTGTAAGTGTAACTCTTTCTTGAAATCTACGAAAGTAATTATGAAATGTTCAAATCCTTTCTTCGAGTATCTTATGATTAATACCAAGTTGCCCTGAAGCCCTTCATCTGTTGACCTGAATCGACGTTGATTTTTGTCGATTTGCGAGACTATCTACTCTAGTTAGTTGTGCTTTAGATAATATTTTAAACGTTACGGATATAGTGAATTGTCCCCGTGATTGTCAACGAGAGCTTTGTCACTGTTCTATTGCATTGCAGTGGATGAATTCGTATCCAGTCGCGGGAAATTTTTTAAGTTATCCAGATGTTCTGAATTTCAAAATAATATTACATTTTCACTGCGTCTGCTAAAACTATACTTGTAAACCCTATACTTATCACGTTTTCTGCAAGATCTTTCTTGTTTTCGAGATTTTTTTCCGTATGCTTTCTTCTTTGTAGCTAGTAAAACATTTACTACGTCGTGTATTGTTATTTTGGCCTTTACAAAAGGTTTGCGTCAAATAATGTATTGAAGTTTTGTTTGTAATGTTTGTAACAATTTCTCATGTTCTTACTTTTAAAGTGTCGTTAGTTTGTATAAGTTAATTTTCATTTCCGTTTTCTTCATTTTCATGATTAATGGGAATGGTTGTTTTCAAATTTCAAAGTATCCTGTGTTATTGCTCCCATTCTTTGGTGTTGTATTTTTGCTTGGGCATGGTTTTGTGATTACTTCAGAGGATTGCAAACTCACTAAGCATGTTTCTTCAAAATAAATTTGGAAGCGCGATCCACGTAGTTGTAACGGTTATAGTTCATAATTACAGTTATTCACAAGTTCCAATTACTTTGCATTTTCAATTGAGTTATTAAATGCAATTTTAAAAAGAAAACTAAATATTTCTTTCATCCTTCATGTAACAGTAATTGTTTCCCTGCAAAGAAACACAATCAATTGAAGGCACAATAATTCTTTTGAAAAGGAAAAAAATCTCCAATAAAATTACAAAAATTAGATGTACAATGAAATAATCACAAAAGTTTTAAATGAAATTGCTAGTTCTATAACATAAAGAGGGCTCCAAAGTTGCCGAAAAGACCGCAACATCGGGAGAGGCATGGTGTTATCCAAATAGTTCATGTGATAATCAGTTTTAAAACAAGGAACTCAAACCCAAGAAAAGTGTGCTTCATGTTTCTAAAATTTCAGTCTCTTGCTTACTTTAGTTGCACTATTAAATTATGATGGCGATGATGTTGATTATGACCATTTCAAACCATTTCATGAATTTTCTACTGGTAGGTTAGTATTTACAGTAGAAGAAAGATGAAAATAAATTTAGGAAATGAATAATGGGAATGCGATGATATGGAAAATGGATTATGTGATACGTTATGAGTCACAATCATTCGTGTCACAATTACTTGATGAAAATACCCATGTCTTCCGGGAGACTCGAACACTTGGCAACTCACGTGCTGACTATTTAGAAGTTGCTCAAAGCACTTTTCCACCGAGATCGCTTTCACTAGTTAATGAAGAAATATTTCACAATGAATATTTCATCTAGAAAATATCTCTACTCTTATAGTAATGTAAATGAAATTTTACTTAAATATAAGATGTAAAATGAATGATATGTTACCGGTTGCCATACACAGAAAGAAACATTAGTTACCGTACGTATTCATCATTATTTTTATAATTTTATGACTTACAGAAAGCTCCTTTGTGGTACCGGAAAGACAGAAAGTTAAATAATGGTGCATATTTAACTGCTTTAACAGAAGATTTTCTTACGGTTAAATTCTAACGACGTAACAGACCAAATTAATACCAAAAAATGAACAAAAACGTACGTATATTGACATAAAAACTTTAGTTGAACAGTAATGTTTATTTCAACTGTGAGTAAAAACACAAGACATAACAGAAAACCGAAGACAACTTAAAAGTCGGTGAAACAGAGATATTAAACAAAGGCAACATTTAACAATTTTTACAGTTTCCTCATATATCTTTCTTAATTTTAAGGTTCTTGAGAAGTGATTTTTTTTAAAAAGAACATTTTGTATAGTATTCTCTATCAAAATATTCAAAATCTAAAACAGAAGTATTTGCCCAATCCATGTTATGTTTGGTAGAAGTGATATGTTTGAAGAACAATGAGTAGAAGTTATTTGCTGTTTAATAATATGAAAATGTTTATTATTTTGGTTCTTAAATGTTATTTAGCTTCACCAACATAAGAAATATTACAATTCTTCCTTTCATATTGGATTCTAGAAATAGTATGAGTTACCTTCTCAAAAGATTGGAATTGTTGGAAAGAATGGAAAGAATTTTTTGGATAGTTTTTTAATATGTAAATGAGTTTATTAGAAGAACTATAACCAATTGTGGAATATTTAGCCAGCAAGATTTAATTTTTGCGTGATCAAATTTTATTTAAAATGTGGTTTCTTACATAGCAAACAAAGAAAAGTTTGACTATTCTTTTTTCATTCATTTAGTCCTTTGTTAATCAATTAAATGATAAGCTACTTTAGATAACAGTTGTCATGTACAATGTTTTCAACAAGATTTAGGTTTTCTGGATGAAAGGCAGGATCATCCAAAGAAATACTTCTGTCTGCCAAATGATTTATGACAGATTAACTATTTTTCTTTATCTTAATGTCTATTTACTATTGATAACCAAATCATAGGAATTTTTGATATTACTATTACAAATTAATAATAATAATAATAATAATAATAATAATAATAATAATAATAATAATAATAATAATAAAAATGAAAATGAAATGAAAATGAAAATGAAAAGTGGGAAAATGAAAATGAAAATGAAATGAAAATGAAAATTGAAAAATTGAAAATGAAAATGAAAATGAAAATGAAATGAAAATGAAAATGAAAATGAAAATGAAAATGAAAATGAAAATGAAAATGAAAATAAAAATAAAATAAAAAATAAAAATAAAAATAAAAATAAAAATAAATAAAAATAAAAATAAAAATAAAAATAAAAATTAAAAATAAAAATAAAAAATAAAAATAAAAAATAAAATAAAATAAAAATAAAAATAAAATAAAAATAAAAATAAAAATAAAAATAAAAATAAAAATAAAAATAAAATAAAAAAAAAATAAAAATAAAATAAAATAAAAAATAAAAATAAAAATAAAATAAAAATAAAAAAAAAAAAAAATTAAAAATAAAAATAAAAATAAAAATAAAAATAAAAATTAATAAAAATAAAAATAAAATAAAAAAAAATAAAAATTAAAAATAAAAAATAAAAAAAAAATTAAAAAATAAAAATAAAAATAAAAAATAAAAATAAAAATAAAAAACAATAATAATAATAATAATAATAATAATAATAATAATAATAATAATAATAATAATAATAATAATAATAAAATTTAATTCCTAGGTACTTAATATCCCATTCGCTCTCACCACTGATTTCTTCCACTCTTTTTCATCTGTTTTGTTCTTCCCCCTCCATCGCTTTGACAATTAACTTACAATGGATTTCATTTCGTCTCACACCGACATAATTTCGAACAGCTTGAATATAATTGAGTTCAAGATACTGTAAATATTTTATTCTTGTATTAAAATTAGTGTATTTGAACTCATATTTCCAATGCAGGTAAGCTTCAGTCTACTTATACCATAATTTAATGAATACTTTAAAATGCAGTTAAAAATTCGCTCTAAATTATATTGATTTATGATTTTTGGTAGAAAGAACAAACAAGCTTATAAATATTGTAATAATGATCAATATACTATTATGTATTTGTATAAATATAGGCCTGAACATGGCTAAAATATTTAGCTGAAACGTCGACTGCGGCTTCGTGATGAATATCTAAAAGACAGAATAAATTACTTTTGGATGAAAACTTAGAAGAACTGAGTGTCAAAATGAGGTATATGTGATATTCACTAGAACGTAGTATTCGCGTTTTAGAAATGGGAAAACTGGTTCTTTGTAAATGCTTTGTTTAGTGCATGAACTTCGTCTGCTGTAAAGCTCAATCTTGTGATTTTCATAGAAATAGAAAAAAACTTAGATATACCTAGAAGGACCGCCATCTGCCATATTAACACAGTATACATTTCCCAGTCTTGCCATTTTTATCTCACATTTACCGATACATTTTAAAACACTATTTTGAAATGTAGAATAAAGAAGCTCAAATTATTAATCCAGATTTAATGTTGTAAAAACATAAGTTAGTGGTATTTCTTTGATTTATGCTCAAGGAGTTTTTGGTCACACACACCTACCTTACCTATCTCGAAAATTCGCTGGTGACAAGATTGAGGTAAAAATATGTTTTTAAATCTATCTCAAGAAACATATTTTATGAAATTATGGATTACCTGAGGTTCGATTTTCTGGATCAAAGAAGGGAACGACTGACAAAATATAAATTTGCACTTGCATCGAGTATTTGAAAACTTTTTTTTCAAAATTCATTATGCTTCTTTCAATCTAGGAGAGAATTTGATCATTGAACTATTGACTGATACAACTATTTTACTAGGATCAGATGCAGGATTCTGCAATACATGGCAAATAAACCAGATAAAATTATGGATGCTGGTTCATTCAGAAACTACATATTTTCTAATCGGATTTGCATACCTTGGGAAATATCAACCAAGACCTCAGTCTCACTCTGTCAGAAAATATGGTACTGAAACTTACGGAACCGTACTGGGGGAAGGGCTTGAACGCGATCTACGAAAGCCGTTTTCTGCCGTGTCACTGGCTGAAAAGTTAAAGAATAATAAAATAAGCTTTGTATGAACGATGAGAACGAAACACCGAGATCAATTATCTGAAGCTAAAAACGCTCAAGAAAAAGGTAGTTGTTTCTTACAAAATTTTACAAAAACAACTTTGGTCAAAATATTCCAGACTATAATGCAAAAATAATGAAAATGTTCCAATCCTTAGCCCCTTACATCACATTATCAGTTAAGAGAAGATCGAAAAAAAGGAGCCGAAGACGGTTTTGTTTTATAATAAAATCAAAGGCGGAATTATGCAAGAAAACCATTAGTAGATTGCAATTTATACACAAGATAGAAGATGATATTTTGCCTGAAAATATTAAACCTTCTCATTCAAAGCTACACCTGGTCATTTAAAAAGGGGCTTGCTAGGGAGAAGAAAATGTAACAAACGTTCTTCCACTGCGTATTATGCGAGTGAGAAGTTTGTTTATGGGAAATGCTGTGAAAAAAAATCATTATGCCTAAACTGTGTTTTTTTTCTTTTAACTTGAAAATGAACATTAAAGTTTCATAAACTAGCAAATATCCATTATTGTTTTCATTTATTGCTCTGTATTGACTCTATTATTTCAAGTTCTGTAAAAGTTTTTACAATTTATTATTTTGTAACTTCGAACTTTTTAAATATATTCATTAAAATGTTCTCACGACGGTCCTCGTAGGTAGAACGATATCCCGGTCTTTCTAGTGTTAAAAGCTGAATGTCTTTAATTTAAAGGGTACTGATGGCTTATCAAAATTAATGACAATACTTTTATAGTTCAAAGGATGATTAGAAAGAAAACCTACAGATCTCCTTCTTTGATTAAATGTCATCATGTTTGAACGTGTAACAATAGAACATATTTGACAGCAATTACATCGTACTTTATCAATAGAATTTGGAATTTTTTTATTTAGAAATTTGAGGTAAAGGTTCTGAATCAGACGCAAAGCAATAGACAATGAACCAATTTCATAGTACTCCATAAACAGTTTGATCTCACTTCACGTATTGTGACGACTTCCATAGTTCGATAACGAGCAATCTCCATAACACCGGAATTGTGAATTGAACTGTCACAGTAATGCATCGATCAAATCACTAGAAGAAAATGGCATTACTAATTACAGTTAAAGAGAGCAACAATAAAAAATCTGTTGTATTACAATTGCTATTCGAATGTTCGAATGAACAGTCTATTTTATATTTTCTATGAAGAAAGTGCTACTAGCAGAAATACCAGAACATGCGTGGAATGTAACATTAACATGAAATGTAACATAACATGAAATGTAACATTTATACAAGATAATTCTGCTTCAATATTGCTCGCATTATCAAGAAAGAAATATAACCTATACGTGTGAGCACCCGATACTTTTTATTGGTATTTGAAACTCACCTTCAAAACTACGAATGATTCCAGAAGAGTAGCAAACTCACACACGTGTAGTTTAGGTAACAGGAGAAAGCAAAGCAGTTGCTCGTCATCACCTCACAATAGGCTAACAGACGGTGAAGGTAATTTCTCCTGACCTCTCGAAAACCATGTGAACATGTGTGAAGCTGCTCCTTTCAAGGTTCAAGGCTCCAGCCCTTTTTTCTCTCCTCGTTCTACTTTCCCCCTAACTGGTCGCTACATTTCTCACCCTTGTCCGGTGAGCCTTTTCAGAGCTACTTGCGTGCACACTTCAGTGACGACGGCAGAAGCGAACATAAGTTTAGATTTTCTTAGCAAATAATTTTATTGTTGTTATTCCGTGCCATTATATTTTTAAAAATTATTGTTCTAATAAATTGTTCTATTATAATAAAGATCAAATTCTATACATTCAGGCTAAATATGGGATACCTCCATTTTCCTGGATGTTCTTGGGTTTTACTTCATTTACACCATTTCTTACTATGTGACATCAGTGCTTTCAGTTCTTCTTCCTAAATTTTGTCAACAAAAGAATGTGATTTCAGATTTTTATCAAATTCACCTTTCCTCTTAAAAGGAATCCAGTATTCCCTAATGAAGATTTTAAGAAGAAACGTGGAGCAAATAAGCATTTTGATTACTGCCGGCACGAATATTGTGAGAGTTCTTGAGAAATTTGTGGAAAGTCCTAGTATTTTCTAAGGTGTAGATAAGAGAACAATATTGGGATGACTGGAAATGCATGTAAAACATTTTTCTGTTTGAGAGAAAGTTCTCTTTCTTAGACCAATTTTTCTCTATGAAACGATTATGGCACGTTGAAACAAAAAACACTGTTTTGTAAAAATGCGTTTTTGGCGTTATAAATAATTTTATATGTCAAGAAAAATAGGATTCGGTATTTAATATAATAAATTATATGTATAAATGTATTTATTTTAGTTCTTTGATGAGTCTTTATTAGCAGTTATGTTAGCACATAAAACAAAAGAACCCTCGTTATCCGTTATCATATGAGAAACTACTCTGATTTTGGTGAAATAAATAATAAAACTTGATTAAATGCATTCACCAATCCAAATAAGGCCTGTGATGTATCCAATTAAGTACGAAGTGAGTACGTATTGTTTTCAAATCTACTGCTGAAGAAACGTTACTTCGCAAAACGTCAATCTTCCTGCAAGTTAAAAGAACCTTGGAGGCAATAAAATAATATACTTACGAAGGGAATGCGTGATCAAAGTTGGACATTAATTTCAGTTTTTTAAACCCTTTGAAACACCGTTACACACTTGGTTAAATACATAATTACAGTTTCCCTCAACCCTTGTACTCACATTAGTATTGTTTTTTACTGCGAAAAGTTTATATTACCCTGGATGTGTTATAGCTTAATTATAAAATATGTAAAGAAATAAAAATTAACATGAAATTGAAGCAGACTGATATTTCAGTGGATAATTTCCAGATACCGTAGATTCTCAAAATCCATAATACTACTTATTTGGTGATAATCTCACAAAAATTATCAGCATTGATTACAAGAACATTGTTTTTAATATTGTAATAATTTGATTGTATTAATGATACTGGTATAATCACCTTATCAAAATCAAGTGAATCTTTAAGTCATGATAAATTAAAACATGTCTTACTGATGGCTTAGCAAATATTTGTTGAATTCTTTTAATTGTATTGCATGTCGGCTACGTACTTTTTGTGGCAAAGGATGTATCCTTAATTTCATACCTTATCATTTTGTTCAGATAGCTCAAAAAAGGTGTTAATTTCTTTACCGAAATCTTTTTCAGCTTATCATTTGAAATTGATCTATCTATTTTTGGCGCTTATAGCAAGATGTGGTAGACATTCAGCATGGAGTGCTTACGGCATATTCTGTCGGAAAACCATACGGCATATTGTCTAATCAAGTATTGTATACGCGCGAGATTGTATTTTTCATTCTCCGGTCTCTTCAAATGGCCAAAAGGGGGAAAAATTATTAAAATAAATCAATCGATTATTTAAATAGTTCCTAAAAATATATTTCATTGCCGTAAAACAATTTGGACTTCACAAATATTTTACTGTTTAATTAATAAAACTTACAAATAAATAATTGATAAGTTATATTGAGGACTATTGAATATTTACAATGTAGGATTTAAAATCAGCCAATATGTAAATTATTACATGTTATAATAAATCTAGACATTTTGAGATATGAAAGTATTTCCAGTATTCCACGTTGCAGATAAAAATTCATGTCTTGTTCTCTGGAATACAACACACTGAATACTGTTCGTATCATGCCCGATCGGTGTTCTGATGTCTCTTTACATGTTATATCCGCTGGAAAATTTTTGAATTCTAAACTTTGATCACCAACACATAATAGACAAATATTTATGAACAGGGATGAGTTAAGTACATTCGAGTCACTAATGAAGAAAATTATGTTACACCAAACATTATCTAATTTTTTACTGTTTTACGTGCTGACTCGTTTAGTTAATTAACCAGATACAATACCCATTACAATAAACTTTCTTAAATGTTAATTGTAAAAAAATATGCCTTTGGTACAATAATTTTGGAAACTTTTACTAAAGAATTCCAGTATCAGGACACATTTCAGAACACACAATATATAATTTTATTCTATCATTAATATTACAGAGATAAATTATATAACTTTCTGTACTTGGGGGTAAAATATTAATTATCTAAAAACTAAATAAGAATTAGAACCAACAGATAAGAAAGAAACAAAATCTTCTGTATATGAAACAAACAGAAAATAGCTAAAACGTCCTTTAAACACTCAATTGTAGTACATGTTTTATTTGAAAGACAGCATCATTTAGAGTCTCAGTTATAGTACATATTTTATTACAACGATGAATTTTCTTATACCAGTATATAAAATGGAATGAAGTACTCTTCAGACATCATTATGAGAATGCATAGAAAAATAATATTAAATATATTATATAATTAGCAATTTTCAAGGAAATTCATATGGAATATTTCATGAACAATGAATCGCAAGATCAATACGCTCTTACAATTGAGTTTTTTTAATTACCACATTGTAGATCTTTGTAAATAGGTCAAATTCTGGCTTGAATCGCACTTTATTAGATTAATACCGAAAAAAGAGAACGTATTCACTGTTCATTTGCTTTGCCAATAATTCATGTTCCAATTTAGCCGTTCTGCATATATTTTTGTTTGAAGTACATGAATTCGAGAATATAATGTCTGCGATTATTATGTTAATTTCAATTAAGCTCACAAATTCGTTCACCGGAGGGGAAAGCCGTACCTCCCGTCCACATACTATTGTGTTATTTCGTAACATTTTCTTAAAACATGGTAGCGGAATACATAATGAGGTAAACCGATTCGCTATCGAGCTCTGGGGATGCGCCTTCCATATATTATGAATGATCGCTACCTGTCGCGATCGGCAGCCGCGATGAGGGACACGCAGTGTTTTCGCGTGACGTGCACGCCGAGGCCGAAAAATGGCGATCGAACGCAGGCCGCGCGCTGCGCTCGCTCTTTTTCGAAGACGCCCGTTCCCGTCCCCCAGCGCCCCCGCACCCCCGCCCCCACCCCCCGGGAGCCCAGCGCGCTGGACGAATGACTGGCCAGTTTTACCGGGAGGGGATCGCCAGAACGCCCGCGGTTCCCAGGACTGCCCCCGCCCGCCGCACCGCACCGCACCGCACCGCACCGCGCCGCGCCGCGCCGCGGTACACAACGCCGCTTCGTTCATTCTCTCGTTCCTCTCGTTCTCTCGTTTGCACGCGAGCGACTCGTTCACTCCGCGATAGGCCCTGCGTCGCCCGCACTTCACCCAACCGCCACTATAAAACAGGGCACGGAATTCGAAACACACACTTCATCTGGCTATTGGAGGGGCCGCGCTGAATCTCATTGTCAAAAACGGAGAGGGCGCGGTGGATCTCACACGGTATTCGAAGGAATATCTGCGATCACGCGTTGTGGCAGAGATAGCCGCCGGAATAACGAATTTAATGATGAGTGTAATACGATCAGAAAATAATATTTTACTGTTTGATCATGAAATTGAACATTACCGCCAGAGATACTAGATATTACAAACAAACCGAGTTCCGCTGCTGTCGGATGCAAATCACCACTCCGGCTGTTCCAACAGTTCACTTGCATATGCGAAAAAAATTGCACTTTGTGCAAAAGATGCGAAGGGTGCGACTTCCCATTCAGGACCGGTTTGCAAGCGGGGAAAGTAGAATGGTAACACATCATCTTCCCCCTCGGTGCGACACATGCGACTCATTTCTAGTAAGTTTTCACACCGCTTTCCCTGCCGCATCAAAAAGCGCGGATGACTTCTTACGAAGTATACTTCTAGCGGATGCGTGGCGGGGGCGGCGGGGGGGCG
>BOPP01000004.1:17156159-17224522 GCA_017312745.1 Gryllus bimaculatus | reverse complement strand
CCCCACCCGCGCCCCCTCTCCCGCCGCGGTCGCCCGTGATCACTTGCCAAATAGGATATTTTTGTTTTATAAATGATGTGAAGCGATTAAAAATGCAGGACGGCACAATATAAAAGTAACAGCGAATGGCCGCAGCAGGTACGCCGCTTTTATATGATATTGATACAACTATTCACACGGACTGTATCGAGCGAGTGGAATCGTTGCGACTGTTTTCATCCCGGACGGGGAGAAAATGGCGAAAGGGGCGGGTTAGTTGTACGAGTGGTGGGCGTCGGAGGGGAGGGAGAAAGCGACCAACTCTATTGGTTAGAGAATTTTTCGGCCTTCTGTAAATGTGTAACTAATTTGCAGCACCTACTAAATTTTCCATTTGCGTGCGTGTGCACAATAAGGAAGAAAGTTTAATTCGCTGTGTAAATAAATACACGAATAATAAAATTTGGTGGTAAAAAAAGTATTTGATCGCAATTCCTTGCCATATATATTACGCAGTTAAATATCACTGGGAACCAAATCCCTCATTTATTACCCCTAAGCGGTCCATTTATGGGTGGAGTGTTGCTGTTGCACAAGGGCATTTTTTATGCTTGCTATACTCATTCAGTGTGACATCTGGTTGTGTATTCAGTGCGTTTTTAAATTTTAGATAAATGCAATAACAGTGAAAATCAAGTGTCGATATTCATTATAAAAGACAAAATGGTTATTTACGTTTACTGAGCAACGTTCTTCGCTGATTAGTTGAATATTTCCCGAAGTAGGTGTAGGCCTTTTTTAAATTGGTATCTGCTATTTTTAGAAAATACAGTGCCTTTTTTTGGTACCTCATATGGAATGCAACACTATAACAAGACATTCAATTACGACCCAATTTTACATTGAATACAATTTGATGATACTTTATTACAAATTATTTTTACATTTGGTGGTAATTACAAATGCAATTAGCGTCTGTGATCTTGATATACGGGATTTATAAGCGTCATTTTACTGTGATAAATATAGTCCATTTTCTTTAATATGCTTTTCGAACATTGTGATATTGCAAGACTGGTGGATGAATACTACTGGTAGCTTTAGTATTTCTGTTACCTCTGTGTTTCATGAATGTATTTATTACTAAACGTATTGTCTGATACATTGGGAACATGTTATAAAACTTTTTCATAATATTCAGTGTTAATATTTTATCACTGCAAATGTCTGAGATGAGTACTTGAGATCAAAATGCAAGTGAATGACATAATATTATTTGGCTTGACAATAATAAGTAATATTAAGATTAAAATTTGAAACCACGATTCATCTAAGTTAACTCTTAAAAGATAAAAGTAACATTAAAATTTTAATATTATTTTCTGCATACAAGTTATTGTTTCAAGAATATGTTTAATTTTGTATATTGCATTCAGAGTGTATTATACAAAGGCCCTTGTTAGTTGATTTTCTCTTGTGACTAAATAACTTGGGTTACTCTCCAACTTGCTGACATTCTTGACAATAAAAGTAAGGATGCAGCATATCATCTAGAGGAGACCTAAAATAGTATAATAGACGTGAAAAACTATTATTGATAATTTAATATTTTAATAGCAAACCGTGCAAGAAATGGAATTCGCCGATTGAAGAAATTTTGTGTAGCAAAGTGCATCTGTTTCTACTACAATACTTTCTAGTAAAATTGGAAACAGATGATCATCAGGTGAAACGTAATACTACTGAAACCAAATTAAACTTCGAACTAATAGTATGGAATCTGATTATCAAGTATGCAAACGTGAATGAAAACATAGTATACTGAAAAATTGGAAATTATTTTTTAAATTTCTATCCATTATTTTGTTTATAAACATCATGTTCAAAGTAATTATTGGCAAAACCATTCTCGAGATGCTATCACTTTAATTCTAGATGTTTTTCTATGAATTGTTTACTATCTTTTGCCACACGTCCTTTCCCCTGAAAAGTATTCCATCACCACGCCCAGGAGCAGTTACATTTCGCAAGTGCTACTTTCGCGGATGTGAAGTAGTCGTCAGCTTCTTCGCCAACTTGGATTGCAGCATCTCTCTACCAAGGAGCCATTCGTGCTTCTCAACATTTTCACAAACGTTAAGTTTCCGCAAGAAAGGAAACTGGATACCGCTCTTGTGTGTGTGGGTCCTAAGTTGCGGGCCTACTCAATAGACGCAGGAAGCTTATAATGAGGGGCGTCTTCGCCCTCCGCACGGCGCAAAACCAACAATATCTTACGGAAGTTGCCTGTGAAGAGGGAGAGCGGCGCGGGGCAGGGCGGGGCGGTGCGGCGCGGCGCGGAGCGGCACTGACCGGTGGCGTGCATGGGGTGGCGTCAAGTCGCCGCCGTTTAGCGTCCAGCAAAGCCTCTGGGAAACGGGTTCCCATCGCCCACTGACCATTGCCCGTTGCCCGTCAAGCACACACACGATCTCCCATCAAATATCCTCCGTTTCCCGTCGCAACTCTCGCGTCGCGCGTCGTCCGGCTACTCACGCCCGTCACCTATCGCCCATCGCCTATCACCTATAGCATATCGCCCATTGCTTCACGCTTGTATCCCATCACTTATCGCCTATTGTCGGTCGCCTGTCGTGCATTGCCCATCGCCCATTGCCCATTTGTGCTGACCGTTAACCGCCCCCCGCCGCTTGCCGACCGCCGCTCGTAGCAGACTGCCCGTCGCTTCCTCGTACGTCGCCGACCGCCCCTCACTCGACGCCCGTCTCGTGCTGCACGTTGCAGTCGCGCGGCGCTGGTCGCGTCTTCGCGGCCTCCTTAGGTCCACCGGGGCCTGCTCGGGGTTGCGAGCCTTTGCCCTTGGGTTGCTGGCCTCCGCCGTGCCGTGCCGCGCCGCGCAGTCCTGCCGCCCTGTGCCAGCGCCCGGGACTCTCCTCACCCTGAGAACACGGTCGGGCTCTAGGCCGCAAGATTACCGCAACGTAGTGCATCAAAATATTGCTTCGGGTCGGAAGAGTAAGAAGTCTGTTTAATCCAGCATTACAGAACATTGGTTGCAATTATTGTTGAAACTTTATTGTACAAGTGATTCTGACCCCATAAAAGATATTTGTTTGAATTTGATATAATATTGTGATATTAGAAGAAGTGAATTTTAAAAATTAAATATTAATGGAAACTGTATGTGATTGCAAATTATTATACTGTTGAAAAAATAATAAGTAATAGATAATAAGTGTAGCTCTTTCGTCACACAATTTGGTTGTAACAGTATTAAATTATTACAGAAAATGTTTATTTATCTGGGAATTATTCGTAATAAATATCTCGATAATAATTTTAATGGACGGTAATCACGCACAAGAGATAATAATAAGTCGAAAACAATTTAAAAGAAATAAAATAGAATTCATAAAAAATAAAGAAATTGTCGTAAAGATATTCTAGAGAAAATTTGTGTTACTCTTGACTATGAAAACCTTTTCAGTCAAAATGTAGACATAAGTAACTGGGACACGAAATTATTTTTGCCTTCAGTCTAGCAAAGTAATATCTTAGATTTTCCGTATGGTTGCTTTTTTTGAAAGCCTTCCTTCATGTTTATTAAAGACCAAAATATAGAGACTTTTCAATAGTAATTTCCATGTTCTTAGCTCATCTTGTCATCACAATGGCTCTAATTTTAATGCCACAACCTCACTTGTAACTTCCCTTCTATCTCATCGTCCTAGCAAAATAAAATGAATACTTTAAATATCATTTTCTAATCGTTTCCCTATTTTGGGGCTTATAACATAATAATAATAATAATAATAATAGTAATAATAATCATAATAATAATAATAATAACAAATAGAACAGAATACAGATTAACGCAATGAGAACTGTAAATTGTGACCAGTATCAAACATCACTTTCCTACTTCTGTTCGCTGCTTTTTCTCCTGCATTTCATACTTGTCATTACTGCCAATGTACGAAGCCAAGCTCTATTATTCTCTAAATACGCTATAAGCATTACCACCAATCTTAGCTTTCTTTGCCTTTTTCTCTAATGTTTTCTACCCAAGAATACATTTAATGTTCCAATTTTCATTTTTTATTTCTTGCCCACAACCAGCTTAACTGCTCGTTATTTAATGTGTTCAATACTCTGCATTTCCGCAATCCTATACAGGGCCCAACATCTCGAGTTACCGCCTTACTAGTGAAGCCATATGCTAATTCTTTGAACTTATTTCCTCCTTTTAAATTTCTCACTACGAAGTGAAGACTTTGTCAAGCAGTATTTAATGCTGAATTCACCTGTTCTTTTCGAGTTAATTTACTCTTTGGAATGATTCCAAAAAGTCCATATATGTAATTATCTGATCCGCCAAGAATTATTCCATTTTGGTGAAAATATTTCACAAGGAAAGATTTACTTTCAGAAGTATTAACTTTCATAAGTTTTTCATGCGCCCATTTGAAAGGTGTGTCGATGTCTTCTTTCTCAAAATGTGGATCATTCTCCTCAATTATTTCTTTGAAGTGAATGCATTCATCTGCAAAGAGTTTGACCTAGGATTTAATACTTTCTGTAACGTTCATGAAGACTACGAACATCAGCGACCCTGACACACTGTCCTGCATTACACCAGATGTTATACACTCTTTGTATGTATATTCTCTTTATTCGTTTCTCACCGTTTTCATTTCTTTTAGATTTTATTGTGCACAAGGACGTCTCCTTTTCACATTTTTTATTTTTTATTTTTTCGTTTCTTTGGTCGTCTTACGTCTTCTATTTTGTCATGAGATTTTATTTTCTCTTATACATTATTATTCTCTATTATCTTTGTGCTACTTTCCTGTTCTTTCAATCCCTCTTCTCTTGATATTTCTTATACTTAGATCTTTATATTTTGTATTTAACTTTGAGAAATCTTAAATGACGCAGATATTTTGCCCTAATATTCTCACACTAGTTATCCACTTTTCAGACCGATGTTCAGTTACAGTAGATGTACAAATACAGTTTGAAAAATGTTATAAAAGTATAACTATCCGTGTAGCAAGAATGACATATACGCAATGATGCATAATAATTTAAATTAGGAGATGATTAAGTATTTTATTCGAAAGTTTTGCAATAACTGCAACATACACCACGCCTAATATTATAAAAAATGATAATTACACAAATTAACATTTCCATTGCTATAATTAGTAATGAATGAATTCTCTGAATCACGATAATAAAAACTTCGCACACCAATGATTAGAAACACTGATACCGTTATTCTACCGAATGACAGAATATATAACGTATGTGCAAAAATCAGTGGCAATAATGCTTTACTCCGCAACGTCTATTTGTAAGCTTCTCAGTCTCTTTAGAGTTTTAGTATTGCATCATATCTTCTTAAAATTCTGCATCCAAACATTTCCTTAAATAGCACTGAAGTATATAAGCAAGCACCTTAAGCAGGAAAATGGCAAGTGAATTTATTTATTTAATATCAAAAACCGTTCAAAATTGTGTGACGTATTGTGAATAGAAGTGCAATATGCGCATAATTTCCGTATAGATTGCAACTTAGAAATAATAATTTCCATATAGGAAGAAACAGGTTACTTTTAGAGTTCTTCAAAGGTCATACTGTCCATTTTCTGCAAGAAACAGCACAATAGTTAGTTCAATATCTTTCTCAGAGTGGAAAAGTGTTCAAAAAATATTGGGAACTTTGAAAAAAAGAGATGGAAAATTAAAATTTAATGATCGTATTTCTAGATAAATACAAAATTTTACATGTTTTTCTTCCCGAAGCGACTGCCAGCAAAATCCACAACTTTTGACAATCAGTTCCTTTAATAGTAAGCTTCTTCACTATTTAGACATGACGCGACAATCCCTTCTCTCTGTGACAACTTATGTAGAATATATCCATATTTATTTGTTTATTTCCACTCTTTGGATAAGTAAGCACATTTTATAGAAATGTGTATGTACATTCTCTTTTACTCCGTAATAAATAATGTAAAATATGGAAGAAAAAGGAAATACGGTTCTATTGCTCTGGTGAGCTGCGATGTAGCCGCGCGAGGCCTACGCAGTGTAATATGTGCATGTATATACAGCATGTGATAATATAATGTGAATAAGCTAATATAAATACATTTCCTCAGATTACCGTTCTTTGTAAAAATGTACATAATTAAAATCGCATATAGAACACCTAACTTGGTAAAAGCAAAAAGCGTGGAGTTCTGCGGGCCTCTTCGAATTCGGGGTCCTTCGGCATACAGCGCCTAAGACGCACGCCCAGTGCACCCCAATTTACAGTACTTAATTATTACATTTATCACATCAAACAATTGTAATCACAAACCATATAAGTCTCTTTGTGATTTATTTAGTAGAAAATCATTGGTTTCTCTGTTCCAACTTCCTGAATAGCTTTTCAGGTTTTCCTATCAAGCTTGTCTAGGTGCCCAATACATCGAGTCAGCCATTAGCGGTAACGCAAGCTTTTTCGCTGTAGTCGAGGGTTTTTATTATTTATTTATTTAATGTCAAAATACTTAAAACTGTTATGCACTACAAAGGATACGCATACACATTATATTTCTTGAGCTCTTATAGTCTATTATATTGAGTTATGAATAAAGAAAGGAGACAAGCCTTTTGGCACAATTTGATAATATAAAAATATTTGCCACCGTATAATAAAATTAATTGTAACAGAAATTGAGTTACAAATTTTGACTCATTTCTTTTCCACAAGTTTTCTTCAGCTTTTGAAAAAAAATTTCGATAGTATTATTCTCCGAGCAAGAAATTGAACACTATTTAAGAGCTTGTTGTGAACTTTCTTTATTCCCGTTTGTATTCTAGTCTTACATTTCAATATATTAGGTAGCCTTCAGAGTTCACACAACTTCACAAAATCACACAATCTACATTTGTTAATATATCTCTGTAATAATGCCCAAATGATATTAAATATTTATTTTTCATTTGTTTCTAGATTATTTAAAGTTTTGTATTTGTGTGCTGGGTCAGAGCAAATCGTTAGGAGACCAGGATCCAGTCCGCGGAAGGTAGGTTTGAGATCCCCGCTGGACAGTCATATGTTGTGGTTAATCCATTAAATAATATTATTAACATAATACTAAAGAAGTGAAAGACAGTAAGGTATCATATACAATAAAAAGGTCATTGTGAAACGAGGAGCCAACTATTTTTTTGAAATTGATTGAAGCCAACATCGCTAACCGAATTCCTTAACTGCGATCTGTGAAGCCACGGCGGTTAAAATAATTCGAGACCTGGTTCAGTGCTTTCATGGCGAGATCCTGGTTTGGTGACAGCCTAGGAACCCCAGGATCTAACAGCGCCGAGCCTCAGGCCGAGGAGATGAAAGCCACTTACTGACTGCGACCTGACGAGTCTTGACAAAAAAACACCGGAGTACTCCACTCCAGACGCTTAACACCCAACAAGGGTTTTGAGACGCGTTGCGTCGATGAAGATGCAACAAAAAATAAAACAAAATGATCAGATTATAAAAATATAATTATAAGATAATGTAAGAATCATTTCATATATAATATTTTGTACGTCATACCACCAAACAAGTAGCCGGAAAAAGCGATAATGAAGATAAAGATTTCTTTAAAAATATTACGTCCTGAGCAAGGAGAAAAAATTTGCCACCTTTCCAAACGTAACAGAGTGCTTATTGCTTTACTGTCATTTTACATGATAGTGGTCTGTTCTCTATGGTGTAGTAGACCTGTGATTATCTCTGACCTCTCTGCCGCAAGATGTAAATGAGGTATTCAAATAGCGCAAATCTTCCACACGATCGCTTCTCCCACGCAGCTTATACAGGTGTTGATAACGACAAAGTACAGTTTCAAAACCACGAATTCTTATGACAGTGCACATGACCGTATGTATCAATTATATCACACATGTGCTACAGAAGACACTCAAAAAAGATGTCTTCAAGAATTAAGAGGCTCAATAGATCAAGGAGCTAACCCGCATTTTTTGTGAAATTGAGTTATTAGCATTATCGAAAATTTTTAATATTAATTTTTTGAGTAATATGTTATTTAGATCCAATATGGACTTACATGGAAATGTACTGTGTTTAAAAGTGTAAAAATGTATTGCGTTTTATGACAGAAGTTCAGGCAAAACCCTCAATATCTCAGAACTATGTATCCGTAGGATAGCCCCTTGTTCTTCTACGCCTTTCAATTGCGGCACTCGTATTACGATCACATTCTTACTCCGAATACTTAGTATTTAAGAACTTGTGCAATTTCATGGATATAAAGTTAAAGATCTATACGTTTAATGATTGGTCAAGTTTCGTTTCCCCAAATGTATAATCGCGATAACTCAAAAACAGAGGTTTTCGTTCCGTTTTTTATATGTAAAAATTTCGAATCAAGGTGCAATGTTACTCGTATTTGAATAATTTAGAAAATGAGTTTTATACTTTTATTTTAAGTAAAATGATCCAATGCCTTTTTCAGCATTTTGATGATAAAACCTGAATTTAATAGTTAACTTATCAAATATGATTTGAAATTTTAAAAAAGGAACCTCAAATTGTTAGAACGATCAAGTTTAAAAAACAAGAGTAGGAAAAACTTTTACTTCCGTCGTACAAAAGAAACTTAATTAGAAATAATACTAAATCGTCGTGCATCGGTTTTAACTATTTTTCTTGTAGTAAATGAAAAAGGAAAACGTGGCATATTCTGGGCAGATATTGAAAATGAAAAATATACTAATATACACACTACCCCTCTCATCTGACATAAATAATATATTTTATGAATAATGAAGTTACATTTCACAATTTTCAGAACTGAGTGTCGAAGTAGGTCCTGTACATTTCGTGCCACCTTTATTGTGAAAAAAGCACTGGTCACAGGAGGGTGGCTTACGATACTATTTACACTGTAATATTTAGTATATAAAAGTATATTCGTCCTAATGAACAAAATATGCTAGGACGCCCTCTTGAATATATAATGACTTGACATAGTAACTTCTACAAATTGAGTGTACATATAAAAATGATACTAAAATATATGAGCCAATATGCTTTCATGTTTTATCTACGTTGATCGCCAAAATATTTGTGGGATATTGAAGGAATCGTGGATGATTCTTTCAAAATAATAACATACTATTAATGTGTATAAGTTATTTTATGATAATAAAATATATTAATTGAATAGGTCGGCTTGTTAACATTTGCCTTTTGGTATACGGTTTTTGAAAGCACTAATAGTGTCCTAGCAAATGTAAGGTGTTTATTACATATCCCCCTATGAAATAATGTCCTTTAGGTCTTCGCAAGTCTACTATTCCGACTTTAGTCATATTTATTTTGTCAAGTTATTTCTCATATTTATTTTGTGGATATCACATCTTTAATTATACTCATGTCGATGACCAAGCACATATCTCAAGATATAAAGCGTGATTATTGTAAACTTTTCTTTATTAAGGTATGAATTCTACAATTCCCTTGTCTCTTGATTTACGACTGTGTTTTTCGTCAAAATGACTCACTCAATTGGGAACATATATTCAGAGAACACAGATTAGAATATATGTAACACTCGATGTACTAATCTTATTCACCAGGTGTCAAGATCAATAGATCATTACACATTTCCAGATGACATTAAATGATTACAATCGATACAAAAGTATAACTGCCAAGAAAAATATTTTCTGCAACTTAACTGCTTCTATAGAATTAAACACTATACCGACGACCAAAAAGTAAATTAACGTAAATTTTATTGATCTATTAGTAACCATTGTACCTAAGCCTCTTGGTCAATGACCCCCATCTTGATCGTTGTTTTCGAACAGTTTATTCAGGCAATTCTTACGCTTAATTTAACCGATTCTTTAATCAAATGCTGAGAGCGCTTATTGTTTTGCTTCTGGAAATACACGTAACTACTCTATCTGTGCACGTTTTGTATTGTCCAGGGAGAAACATAGTTGTTCCAATTATCGTTCTCCATGTTCTCGCTGTAGGAAGTCGATTGCTTTCCGAATGGCACGGTGATGGATTATAGTCAAAATCTGTAGGTGATTTGCCTTTGCAAATATTTTTTTACATAGAAGCGAATGCTTTCGTACCAATCCTGGCCATCAAAGCTCGTTTCCATCTGTATTCATAATTCAACTTGTATATATTTTAGGGGAGGGATTCTAGAATTTATGAAAACGTGCACGGAATACCCTTTTCCCCATAGTACGTCACAAACTTTTTAACTGTGTATTTTTCATTAGATAAATATATAAATACGTTTTAACCTTTTCCCGGGTAGACAGTGCCTGCTGTCTTTCCTCCCGCAATGCCACTGAGTGAAAGTACTGTCGCTGGTCTGTGGAGATGGCATATATGCAATTTCTTAATAGTTCGTCTACTTAAAAGATTCATTGTTTGCACGGATATTTCTCCTACATCCGATGACACTGTGATTTGATTTCGCCACTAAGCCAATAATCCCATGCGTGATCATCACGACCCTTGGTGTCTGCTCAGTGGGCGAAGGAATATCCCTTTCAAGATTTGAGGGTCCGCTGAGAGTATCTTAACCGCGAAGAAATTCTCCAAGCAAACAAAATATTTTGGGAATAAAGATTTCAAAGAAAACTGTGTGTATTTTGTCTCAATGCACGATTTACTTGTCAACATTAAGCGAAATATTTGGCATTGACAGAAGAAATATTTCCTACAGATTTTGCTGACACACGCACGTCTATTTGTAGATGTAGTTTACAACGACGATACACAAGGCATTAAGTTTTTAAGTTAATATTCCTCACCACCAACAAATAAATTTATTTATTTGATTACTTATTTATTTCTTTATTTAAATATTTATTTTTGTATTTGAAACCATGTAAAAACATTAGGTAATGAATAAGAATAATATAAGGTAATCATTTAATATTTTGTTAAATACTTAAATGGTTACTATCTGAAAACATGAAGTGTGATTCTGCAACATAATGAAGGTTTCTATAAAATGAAGATGGAGAACACTGAAATTTCGTATAAAATTCTTATCGTAAAATGTTTAGAATTTGGTAGTATTTTAATGTAAATGTTTTCAAATGTCAAATAAAATTTTTCATAAAAAGGCAAGGACTAATCTCCTGATAAATTACCTCTTTCAAAAGCACACGTTGCTCTGTCAACTTCCAGCACAGTATTTGTTGACAGAATTTTTTTTAAAGAAATTTTAAATCCTTTGGGTGAGTATTAAAATGATGAATGGCGAGAGTTCGCGCAGTGCCGTCTGTTGTAGTTATCCAGTTGCCAACGAGGGAGCATTTGTGTGTTCTTCAAACATGGCTTCAAAAACCTGTTTTGAGATGGATATTTGATTTATAACGGGGTAGTTACCTCACTACAGCATCCACTTGCTGATGTATCTTACTGATAGGAATATTCAAAATACGTAGATTTATAGGTATTAATAATTTCCTCCTAAGAATTTATTTAACAAAAATTATAGCAGCAAAGCATATTGACTGATTAATTAGCGATTCCGGGAAACTGCAAAGGTCATTAGTCACGAAAGTGTATTGCATGTTTTATTGCGGTTGTGGCGTAGATCTTCCCCCTCTGGATGGCGAGACCCAGCGCCGAACTACGTCGACTTGCTGGTATTTTCCCCAACCAGCTATCTTTCACCAGAGTGGCACAGCCGAGGCAAGGTCTACGCTCTCGCCCGGCTCGCCTCCAGGCATGTCTGGTCAAGTAGTATAAGTGTGTGTACGAACGTGATGAGGAAAGGACAAGGAAGGTACGGTCGAGATAATTTTACAAACTCGCTTACTTTATGTATTGGCCCAATTTTTTTATAGTAAAGAACAAATAACTGAAAAGAATCGCTAATTTTGCTGCTCATAAATCTAATCTTCTTGTTTGCTCATACTTAGAGAAATTCACACCAGAAAAAAGAAATGTTTCATTTTATGATTCAAAGAATTATTCATTTAAAATTACTAATGAAAATGTAAATTTTCTGAAATCCTTGAAGATTATCCTCCCTCTTCAGGTGTTAAAACATCAATTTCTAGAAAAATGTACGCAACGGAATCGTTGGGAAGAATAACGGTCTACGTAATTGTTTATGAATCTTACAGGACAACCAGAAACGCTACATGTTACTTCCTCTCCTGAATTTTACTAGTAGATAGATAATATAGACCATGAATATATTTTGTTTGTTGTCAAATACTATACGTACAGACACATGCTACTCAAGACCACATAAAATATTATTCCACAAACAATCTGATTTGCAAATATTCTAACATTGACAGTTATTCGGCTCAACGATTGAGTTGTTCTCTTACCAAATCGGCCACAAAATTATCGCCATTTTACAAGAGTTACTATTAACATATTTAATGTAAATTGGTTTCACTGTTGAGTCTATACTATATCTATATGACAAATTCGTATTGCAAAGAAATGCGAAACTTTCAATATGAATGTGAAGTGACATAAATTTTACATAAAAACCTGCACTTAAAAAAGTTTTAAACTTAAAATGTATACATTTAAAGAGATATTTAACATTTTTTATATATTCCCGAACAAACGTAAATCATTCGCGCGCATATCTTGGTAAAATGAAAAAAAAAATTTAACGTTCATTTACGTTTTGCAATAATCTTGATTTTTTTTTAAAATATTTAGTTTTAGTCAAATAAACCTTTCAATAATAAATAATCAGTTGATATAATTTAAATTTAAATGTAAATCTACATATACTAATAATGAAATATTTTGTTTGCAAATAATGCACATGAATTCATTACCATATTTTTTGTTCCTTAATAGGGAAAATAAATTGAAGTTAATAAGAGAATTAAAAACATCACTGTCTAAATAAAGACAGAAAAAACCCAATATGTATGTTGATTAATAATATGTATGTAACTATTATTAAAATGAGGTTGATGCGAATCGCTTACTTCCAAAATTGTAGTAAAAACTTATCAGATAGATTGAAGAAAAAATGCATGGAAATAAATGTCAGATAAGCGTCTTATACATACGCGAAATACGTATTTTTCTGCCTAAAATTATAACTGAGAATAAGAAACCTTTGAACACAATGTACACGTCTTATAATCAATGTTCTTTTTTTATTATATTTATTTAAGGTAGCTTTTTAATAACAAAAGTCATCAGCGAAGACAATTAAGTATACATCAGTGAGTTACATGACAATTTCTAACATTATATAATTTGTTACTTCCCATGATTGTATCATTTTTCATTGCCACGCATGAAAAAGTGAAAAAAAAATTAGCTTCCATACTACGAATTTTTTAGCATCTACCGCACTATTGTGATACACTCATTCAGAGTATTTGTGATAGTATCAAAGGTTCAGAAAGTATCACATTTTCCTTTGACAACATGAAACATGGCTCGAGGTAGTCACTAAAACTTTTGTACTTCTACAGCAGACCACAAAGCACTGGCTGGATGGTCACATGTGCTCAGTGTCAGGTAGGATCCTTTGCGTTGGGCAGTGTGTTTCAGTATGGTGTCGTGATACGTTACGGACAATGAATACGCAGGTTGCAGGACACATTTATTTTTTAAAAGAATGATTTTTTTATTTAAAAATAGCCTTTTTTAAACCTCTACACACGAAAATTTTCTTTATGCTCATATGGTTCTAAAAGATACTATCGAATGATTCAACAAATTTACCGAGAGTCTATATCAACTATGTAGTAAACATACTGGAAATAAGTTGTTAAATAGTCTTATCTGATTGATTTTAAATTGTATCTCTATGCTTTTCAGTGATTTCCCATTATAGGTTTTCTGATAAAACAAACATAGGTTATAATATCTTTAGGTATGTCTTTTCGAGACAATCAAACGTTATTTCATTGAAGCAACGAATTATTATGTCAGAATGTTTTCGAAATATGTACAATTATTTATATATAATTCGTTAGTAGAAATACAAAGTAAAATAAGTAATAAAACTTCATTTCTCTTGACTACTTGATTAAGTATTAGAGGTTGTATATCTCCATTAGGTCGGGAAAATGAAATGTCAGTCTGTTTACGACGCGTTTTGCCTTGTTATGGAATCATCCTCAAATTGGAAATGTAATATTGGCTAATCTACCCATTTTACCCATATTTATTTACAAAATCAATTGATCTCTACGAATATACTACAATTACTACTATTCTTATCTTTGAATTATTTTCGTTGAAAATATATCATCCTTCTGACTACACTATTTTGAATGTAATTCAAGATGTTGGTGAAATGCAACACGAGCAACATCCAATACTAAATCATTAATAGATATGATATTGCGAAGAAAGACTTGATACAGTGACCATGATGCACAAATTATAACCATTACAAGAAAAGCGAATACTTATACAATAACATATTGTGTATTATTGTTATTATTATAGTTATTGTTATTATTATAATTAATACTTGTACTATGTTTAAATTGTTTATTGAAATTAAAATAAAATTATAAGTTGCTTGATGCAAGAATCATGAGACGCCGTTTACAATAATGTTGAAAAAACTATAAATATAATTTTTTTTCAATATTTTCGTAACATTTTAATATGTGCTTTCCTCTCAAAAATAAAATTAAACATTGCATGAAAAAGAAAATTTGGAAAACACAAAAGGATTAAAACATCGTGAAAAAAATCATTATTTCATTTCCAAGCATCACAACGTATCTCGTGATTTCAATCTCAATTAGCAAATTTAAATATTTATTATGGAAGGCCATAATACAGGATAACATCATGAAACAGAATCACGATATTTAAACTCAAGAAACAAAACAACAGTAATGTGGGATAAAGCAAAAAATTCGCTCCCATCAAATAGTAATTTTGCAGAGAATGTGGTTTTAAAAGATAATGACAGAGTGAACCATCTGGCAGCAGTTGCTAGTCCTTTCAGACAATGTATTTTGAGAATTGCGGCAGGACATAATGTCGTAAATCATAAAATTCAACATCAGACGTTACCACAAAAATTTTCGACCAGATTATTCTACCAGACATACCAGAAAGATTCGATAAGTTTCCAAAATGTCTTTCTATGAAATTCTCAACATAATTAATAAACTAAAAAGTAAATTTCCCATCCCTCCTTGGCAATCCTTTAAACCTGAGGTTAATACAATGACTGCACAGATTTCAAAATCCTTAATCTCTCCAAAAATATTTTCATCACATCTAAATTCCCTATATGAAGACTATCATGATTTAGAAAACGTGTATACAGATGGATCAAAATATGAAAACAAAGTTGGTTGTGGAATTGTATATACAACCCCACTGACTACCTTTAAATTCAGGTTACCAAAATATTTCCTAGCTTCTCTTGTGAAGCCAAAATTTTGATTCACTCAGATTGTATGGCTATCGTGAATTCAATAGTAAACAGGATTTCTAAAAACCCATAATCCAAAGAATCGAAGAACATTTATTTACATAAGAAAACAACAAACCGCATCTCTATTGTTTGGATTCCAGCACATAAAGGTATCGAAGGGAATGAAAATGCAGATAAAGCGGCTAAAGAAGCAACTTCATTACCAACAAAGGACAAGAGTGTGAAGGGAGTTTTCTCCGATATCAAACTATATATTAAAAATATGGTTAAGAAACAGTGGAATAAAAAATGGCTGACTAACTTTTTCAAACTTCACCTCGTAAGGAAATTCGTTTTGAACCCGCCCCCCCTAAACTCCTACTCACTAGATTCCATCAAGTCCAAATTACCAGACTACGTATTGACCACTTTAATCTCTCAGGCATTCACCTAATAATAAAAGCTGACCCATTACCTTGTCCTAAATGAGGATCCCTAGTATCTACATCCCATATTATTCTGGAGGACCCTGAACTAGCCCATAGACCAAGACAGTGCTTAAGTTCAAAATTTTCTCTATATAATTCCTTCTCCTCCCCAGAAGAATGTATACAAAAGTCTCACAACTTTTAAAAACATCATAAATTGATACCTTAATATAAAGACCCTTCTTTTCCTACATCCTATATACAATAATCCTTCAAATATGTTATTAATATCAACGACTTGTGTAATGTTAATAAATAAATGTGTATCCATCCCAATTATAAAGTACCCACAATATTAATACATTTTGACCATTTATATGCTTGTATGAATTGTCTGTAATTGTATAATAGCATAACTGTAAAAAAAGGAAATTCTTGTGTAAATTATAAATTGATTCTCGCGGTCTCTTATGACATAGTTGTTAAAAAGAGACCTTAACAAAATCGGTGGGTTTAGATGAACTTCTGGATCTTTTGTTGAAGATTTGTACGTCTGCCATTTTACATCTCTTTACTCTCAGACGATTACTACGCACCACAACATATTCCTGTATTTTCAAAACAGTTAAATTAATCCACTCTTCCAAAAAGACAACAAAAATTAAATACAAACTTATAGACCAATTTCACTTTTGTAAAATTTTTAAAAACATAGTAGAAAGGTTTTTTACGTACTAATGGAAGCGTTTCCCAGTAAACACTTATCATTTTCGTATTGCCAATATGGATTTTAAATGTCAAAATTTAAGAATACAGCCAATTCTGTTTACTTAAAGATGTAGCTTAATCCGTGCATCCAAATGAAGCATCTATTGGACTATTTTGAGAGCTCTCAACAGCTTTTGTCATTCTGATTTTTCTTTTAGAATTACCTTCATATAGATTTAATGATAATGGTTGGTTACGTTCGTAACTGAAACCACACTTTTACAGAGTTTAAATACCATTCTAGAATGATGGGATCATTTACTCACTTTTGCAATTCATTGCCAATTGCCTACGACGGTAGAGAGGGGTTCTATTTTAGGACCTATTCTCTCGCTATTTCATGTAAGCGATGTGCCCTCAATGATTCAAAACAGAAGAGCAGGTCTCCTTGTGGACGATAAGAATATTCTTTACAATAAAGAAACAGTAACTAGTACAATATCAGATTTTTAAATTGGTTCAGGAATAACAAATTAATATGGAACAAAGGAAAAACTGTATAAATGTAAGTTTCCATTTCAAAAAAACAATTGCATACTCTAAAAACAATGAACGACGTGCAATTGACGAAAGGTAACAACATTTTTGGCTGTCTTAATTCAGTAAGACCTAAAATGAGATGTCATTTAAATGAATTGAATACAATATTACGTTCATTACGCAATACGTTCAGAATCTATTCAAATTCAGGCATCTTTTATACTGCTCGTTGTATATATTTCGCATATGTTCATTCCCGTCGGAGATAAGGCATATTATTCAAAAGAAACAAATCCTATAGTTTAGATTACAGAAAACAATTGAATGAATAACAAGTAATTCCCACGATTATTGTAAATCTCTCTTTATTAAGATAAGAATTTTCACCATTGCCTGCCTGACCTCATGATTTACAAATCAGTGGTTTTGGTAAAAAACGACTTACTCAAGTGTGAGGACACACTTTCAGCGAATACAGATATCTTTAATTATAACATTCAACGTAGTAATCGTTCTCATCAATGTCTGTATAAACAGCTCGCTACAAAACGTGTACATGTAAAGCTTTACTTAAGAGTACATGAACATTATTTTACAAGATATTGCTGGATGAATTTAAACAATTAAAATCTATTCACAAGTTTAAGTGCCGAGAAAAATCTTTTCTGCTGCGTAACTGTCTATACAGTTGGAAACTAAGAGGAAAATAATATTGAATGTTACAATGATATTCAATGCATTAGCTACAATTTGAACTGTGTAATTCTAAAATACTAAATAATAGTAATAAATGTTGTACCTCAGCTAATGGATCAATGATCTTCATCTCCGTCAGGTTTTTAATCCAGTTTCCCTAATCCTTTGAATGAATGCTGACATGACCCCATGATTTTCTTCTGGACATAAATGAAACTTCCCAATTTGCATGTGTGTTGCATTTAGTTTTCGTAGTTAAGTATGCTGTATGTCCATATTGTAACGTGCGGTACGTTTTCTAATATTCAGGGACTTTATAATATTTTCAAAGTTTAAAACTAACCTACAGTTTAAATTATTTAATAAAATATTACATATCTTTGTATTATAGACATAATTTGTTTCTTCTTTCATGTTCTCTGAAAAACATTAGCTTCATTTTTGGTCTGGGGGAATATTTAAACTATTGAAAGAAAACTGGGATTAGTTTTTCTTTGTTCTTTTCTTTTGTGACCATCGGGATCACTTGCAGTATTGAAAGGAAAGAAATATTTGTTATTATTGGAGCCCAAATAGATACATGGTTTTGTACTTAGAGCACTGCGTAGAAAAAAGTGAGCAAAGAATGCTTGGTTTGTTCGGAAGTTATTTTTAATCATCCATTCTCCAAAACCATTATACAGCCGCTTACCACGAGATGTTGGAAGAAAGTGACATTCAACACTAATTCAGAATAAGTGTTAGATAAGTCGAACTGGAAAAGATTTTCCTGATTTTACGCTGTACGTCGCAATCCCGAGTATGACAAGGCGTTCAATATGTGTAAGATAGCGAATGTTGGCAAACTGGTGCATGCGTTTGCCAAGCCGTGAAGTAAACTATATTATTGATTTCCAATGCGCGCAGATATTGAAAAAAACATGTACTCTCCAATCTTATGATAGATAACAATGGTCTTGTTAGATGCTCAGAAACTCGAGAGGAATACAAAAACAATGACACTTTTCGATTTGGTCTGAAAATGCAAATATTTGATTTTTATATTCCGTCAAAACTCATACTCAGTACACTGATTGCCTCACAAATAACGCAATACCTCAAGGAAGAAGCCACCCACAATTAAATATTTCCTATTCACGTTTTGCGTCATGGATCAGCGACTTTTTTTTTATATTTTTGGTATAAGAATAATTTGTTTCCGAATGTGATGAGATGTGATGTTTGTGTGTGATGTGATTCCAAATGTGATGTTTCCACTATGATGTGAAGATTGTTTTGTTAAAAAAAGTTAATTTATTGCAGTGTTATACAATAGTACATTACTGGTAGTTCTCAAGTAATGTGTGTGCTACTGGGTAGAAAACCATTTTGCTTTTTTTGTTTAGCAGCATTTTTGGGGATAGAGGCCAATAAACATTCTGTTAGTAAATTCATGACTTTTTACATCATTATAACTCAGTGAATTGACATCGATTTGTAAAGGGAAAGCGGTCCACATTTTCTCTATTGAACGCATTTTTGTTTCAACCGATGTCCACAGCAGAGAGATGACCGAACTGTTTATTCACGTAAATAAATACAAAATTTTGAACTTATACAAATCGTGTTCATTATCTACCAATTCATATTCTGGAGGTTTAGTAAGATGATATAAGAGAACATGTTTTAGAGATTTGAATGTCCTTCTCTCAGAAAATTTCACTAACTTCTACATATAAATAAGTTTTAACCAGAAAAAGAGAAGAAGTGTTTGCGATTCAAACCGAAGACAGGAACTTTATATTAATTATAGAAATTATCTGATGTTGTCCTATGTAATCAAAATAGTACACAAGAAAACCTTTAAAACAGATAATTCCTGATTACCTTAAAAAACAACATACGTGAATTTTCATACATAATTATTCATTCCTGATAATGTATTACTTCTCTAAACGCTAATTTTAATAAGCGTTTAATTTCTTATTGAATATTATATTTTGTGATAATTTCAAATTAAGTCATAAAAATATTATAGAAAATGTATTTCTTTAACTGTCCGTCAATATCTGCTAAATATTTAAAAGATATTCAGTAATAGAAATCATGTAAATATTCATGTATCACGCATACAATTATGAAGATAGAAATATTGAGATTTACAGAAATTATATGAAATACATATTTATTTCTTTATTAAATATTTGTTCTTTATCTAATTAAAGACCAAACCCTTCAGTAATAATAATGTAGTAATCTGTAAACTGTATTTAACTGTAGAAATTTAATTAACCTAGTTAAAAGTCGGTACTATACCTCGATAATTTTGGAAAGAACAATCCATTAAAACCATCAACAGTTGTATTCAAATGGTCATACTACATCTCCCTATCATCAAATTCGATGAAAGTCACACAAATAAGGATAACTTGAAATGGAAAGAAAATTACTTGAAATACTACCACAGTATCCCACAAATGTACAATATCACAACAGCCCAAAGCAGCAAAGTTTTAAGTGGAAGATTCAGAGCTTCTCTCCAACAAGAATATACCCTTTACACCGCAGATATTTTCCCATAAAATACTAATGCTATTTAAAAGACATTCGGGGAAGCGATGGGAAGGAATAAGCAATGCAAGAAGAAAGTAATACTCTGCCGCTATTCGTGCATTTCCCCTTCGCGTGGGCTTTGTTACGTCTACGGGAAGAAGTAATGGCCACCCATAAATTATTTGGAGTTTAGGAATTTATATAAAGATAATTGCAACTTGAAATTGAACTGGTTTTCTAGTTGAAAATAATTGCACTTCAAAGAAATTAGTAAGTTTCAAAATCTCATTATTGTACCCCAAAAGAAGCAAGAGGAGTACGCGTGAGGCCGGAAATGATGAGAGGAGAAAAGGGGAGGAAGAGGAAGATTTTCCAAAACTTTATCTCGGCGGTCGTTATTCACCGTGGTCAGGCCCCGCCCGCGTCGCCGCCCGCCCCGGCCCGCCCACGGCCGCGCGGCGTGCGCAGCCTCCTCGCCCGGGAAGACGTTCTGGGGCCGAGCGGGGCGGGGTCTGCGAGCGGCGCGCCGGGAGAGGCAGAGGCGGCCCGCTCCAATTTGATGGTCGGCCCTTCCGAGCCGAGATTTTTCCAGCATGTTTTTGCGGGGGCCGCGTCTCTCTAACAATCGTCTGCATCGCGCCCTCCCCGCGACCCGCCTTCGTCTTCGCGACGCGTCGAGCCTGACGCCTCTAAAGCCCCGTCTCCCCCCCGCACGCGTTTCCGCGTCGCCATCGCCACTGTCCTCGCCCGCCATGCCGCGCGTATCCTCACAGCCTCCGCCTTCGACTCCAGGTTGGTGACGACTCTAATCCCACGCCCTAACCCACACACCTTAGCATTCGCACCTGCCTTTTACCCCGACTCCGTGCCCTTCTATGCCTTCTACCCATCTTTATTTTCGCCTTCGCTTTCACCTCCTCGCACGTCTCGTCGATCGCTTGATTCGCCAGCGCAATCTGAAGGTTTCAGAGTCGTTTTTACTTATCTTCCTGCTTTCACATCCCTCCGCCCTCCACATACACTTTCTCTTCCATCGCCTCCATAGAATTCGCATTTGCACAGCCTCTCTCGTTTCTGCCTCCGCCTTCGACTCCAAGTTGATGACCTTTCCAATCCTCCGCTACCCCCTACGCCATTCATATCCGCCTTCGCCCCTGTATTTGCTCCTTTGCCTATTACTTACCTTCGTTTTCGCCATCGCTTTCGCATTCTCCTCCCACATTTCGTTGAACCCTTTACAACGTCAACATAAACTGTCAATCTCACAGCCGGTTTCATTATCCCGGTGCGTTCGCCACCCTTTGCGCCTCGCCTGAGTGTTCACTTTCTATTCGATCACCTTCCCAGGATTCGCATCTGCTCATTCCCTATCGCCAAAGCATTTTCCCCGCGTCACTTCATGCCGAGCTTGCCCCCCCCCCCAACGTCCCTGACTGCCGGCACCATTTTGCAAGAAAGTCAAGACTGTAGGAAGTAAGAAGGATAGTGTTAGTTATTGAGATGGGATGAAAAGGAGGAATGAATCATACTGATAGACTTGGCACGAACGTGAAGATTATGGTGCAGAAAATTGTGATTTGTAGACGAAATGAAGAAATGAGATGGTGAGAAATGGCGAAGAAAATGCAAAAGAAGATTAACTAGTAATTTCTTCTAACAGATTTAAAGGCATCGGCAAAAACGAACGAAGATTAGACGGGTACACTGTAAGTACTGCTGGAGGTTTTAATGTGGCTGTCGGCAAAGCGCAGCTGGCGGAAGAGAGTCCGAAGGCGAAGGCAAATCAGATGCAGATGGGGAGCGGAGTGGAGAAGGTAGTAACATCGGTGGCGGAGGCGGCGGCGCGGCGGGGGCGGAGGCGGGGGCTGAGGCCGAAGCATCGCGTTGGTTGGAACAGCGAGGGCGGTCGTAGTAAAGATACCGGTGACAGCGCTGGGGTTGATAGTGGCGGCCGAGGTGGGAGCAATGGAAACTGAGGCTGAGACGCAGGCACAAGGGGAGGCCACGATGGCGGTGGAGGCGACTGCGCCAGCGGCGGTGCAGAAGAAAGGAGAATAAGAAGCGCCAGGAGAAGCGCGCGCAATCACGTGATCAAATCAGCCCGGCCCGAGAGAGATGCAACGGGCACGAGCGAAAAAGACAGAGAAAGGCCGGGCAGAAGAAGCTCCCGAGTGATGGATTGTGTTCATGTTACGGAGTTACTCCTGCATAAAGATATATCGCGGAAAATCCACCCCACCAATGGAAAGGGATTGTAGAAGACGGGGCAGCAAGAAGGAAGCGCTGGGGGAAGGGGGATCAATAGGAGGAAGCATTAGTTTCCTTTCCTTCCTAAGACCAGAGAAACTTTATTCAAGTGTCGCATAGGAGTTCCGTTTCTTCTAATTGGGAAATTAAAATCGCTGTGATTGATTAGTGTCATCTATATTGCGCCTCGACGGGAACGTGTACATTGCACGGGGGGGATCCGGCCGGCCCCCTCGCTTCGCGCCGCCTGCTGCCTGCCTGCCTGCCGTCCACCGTCTTTCTCTGCTCGCCCTCCGGATCCCGCTCCTGCCCCCGCCAAACTCCCCTCCCCGGCCGCGCCGCCCCGCGTCGCCGCAGGCAGGAGAAATTGGAGTGCGGCACGCTACTCGCCCGGACGGGAAGGCGAAGGCGCCGGGACCGCCCCCTCGCCGCCCGCCCGCGCCCGCTGCCTCCCGAGCCGCGCGTCCGGAGAGCGTCGCGGCGGCCGCGGCGGCGGCGTCTTGCAAGCGCGTGGGCCTACCACCGCCGAGCGACGACCGGGGGGGGGGGGGCGGCGGTTGCCTCCTGGCCCGAGAGGAACATTCATTCTCTCCCCCGAAAAGTGCAGCGCTCGAAAGTGCAGCCGAAATGGCTTCGCTCAGACCTAATGGCCTTCGGGGAAGAAATCACGGGCGGCTTCTGGGGGACTATTTATGACACCGGACAGTTCGACAAACGAGCAACGGATCAAAGCTCATCAGTTATTATTTATTGTTTTCGGTTATTAAATAATGTAAATAAGTGCATCAAATGTACGTATTTAATGCCTGTTTTCAGCAGACGTGTTTTGAAAATTCTATGGAATGTATTTCCTTTACACTTATTTGAAAGATAATTTAACACTCTACATACGCATTCTCTATTTAGTATATGCTTAAAAAATATTTTGCTCTGAAGTTACATAATTTCTAGGTAAGGAAAATAATATTAAAAATAATTCGTTCGTACAGTTATCATTATGTATCTAATATTTTCGTTCCTTAATATATTTAAGCGAAAAATTCTTAAATGGAAAATGAAACTATTGTCACATATTTTAAAGAACAGAATTTGAATTCTATTAAAATATCTAGTCACGTTTCCTATTTTCAAAACATGTTTTAAATATAACTATCGCAAATGGCTATAGAGATTATTTTCATAGAAAAAATAAATAACGAATGATATTCCCGCAATCACGATACACTAACAATAAACAGAAATGATATGGTAAATGATATATTAAACTATCGTTATTTGCCAAAGATAAAATATTTTTAGGACAATTTGAAAAATGGTCGGAAGCAATTGAAAACTGTTAATACAAGCACTAAATGCAGCTCAGTTATACAGTTTCATTTTAGGACATGTGCTTCTGAAAAGAGAACTTCAAGATACATGAAAGGTTATATTTCCATACGTTGAGTAATTAAAACATTACTTAAATAAAAATAATATATTTCAGTTCCGAACATAATTGGTCGCCTAATTTTCTCTTACTTTTTCGAACACACGACCATTTTCATAAGAGTTAAAGTCATGGAAAACGAAGTGACGAATAAAAGGTACATTTTGAATGTAATCAATAACAAATCTAAAGCAATTCGGAATATTATAAAAATGTGGCCCATTCAAGTTACAAATTAGAAGAGAATATTGTAGATCTAGAAAGTAAATATCAAATTGTGAACGGAACGGCGATCATGGCAAGTTGATTCAATCAGAACATTTTAGAAATTGCGGCTGATTGTGCCAAGTGTACAAAGTGCCAAAGAGCCAAGTATACAAAGCCACAAATTATGATATCATTAGAAATTCTTTGTAGGTTTTATGATATTATTGAAATATTATGTTTCTGAAACAACTCTGTAAAATCCTCACATTAATAAAAAAGCTTCCGCTTCTTCAGTAGAGTTTTTATCATTACATCATTTCAAGACATGTATCTGTTTGCACATCGATTACGATTGCATTGCGAATCCATTACGATGTTATAGATTTTGAGTAGATCAGTGAAACGTATTTGTAGTGGAAAGTTTTGTCTTGTATTGCTTATACTTTTAAGAAATTAGCGTTTGTGATAATTGCCTATCAATTCCATTGCGATACTAAAAATCACCCATGGACGCGACAATTATTTGCAATAAATTTACACGAAAATTTGCATTAAAGAACTTATGAAATATGTATTTAGCAAGATATTAAAATAGTTCTATTCACATTTTTGATAAACGATTTTCACTTTTTGAGTTATGGAAGGGGCATAAATATTTAGAACATTTTCTATATTTGCGGCCCCTCTTCTCCTTCGGCGTAACAAATAGGCACGTCATTTTTTTTAGAAAAAGTTCAACATTTATTGCGTTGAACATATTGAACAACAAATCTCTACAGTGCGAGATAATAAAATAAGACTGACTTTTTGTTACTTTCTGAAGTCACTAATAACTTTATTGTTGATCCCACTCAAAATAAATATATTTTAAAAACTGGGACATGCCTACGGGTTAGTCTGGCTATATTAACAGTAGGCAGAATTTTCGTGAGGAGTTTACGCATGGCAACGGTTTCGATTTTTTCTACACACCCAATAAGCGTTGAAACACGAAACTACCACTAATGGTTCAAGAATGTTATAATAATAAAAAAACAGTGGGTAAAACAGTAACTCCATACCTAAACAAAGATGGCAGAATTGCGCTGGGTTCAGTCGGCAACCCACCAGCTGTTAGTATACGACTACGTCTAGTACACAGCCACATTTTATGGACCAAGTATTGGCTTGGGTGGAAGAAGATTTTACAAAAAAATTAAGGATTATGTAAAACACCTTTCAATGAGCACTTTGAAATATAGTATGTTTTATTTTGTGTATTGTAAATATTTTTGTTTTAAATTTAAGATTCTCCCTGCTTAAGATGATTTTCCTTAACACTTCGTAAGGGGTGAACGACGGAGATGAAGACGCAAATTTTCGTAAAGAAATCCTAAATTGTTTGCTACCAGGAGTGCCTCAGTCGCCGAGCAAAGAGTTTTAATTGTTTTAATTGATTTAATATATTCAGTTTTTTAAACAAACCATCAAATGGTTTCATTGATTGTTGTTTCGTCGAATGATACCGTTTTTGTCAAGTAATATATTATATACAAAAAATTATTTTACATTTCATCAAGCAGTAACTGAAAATAATTTTGGCAAAAACCATTTAATCAAACTTCCGATAACTTTTTGAAATAAATAAATATTATTTTCAAAAATCTAATTAATTTTTAATTCAAAATTAAATAGTGTAAACAACCACTTCAATGTCTAGTATTTAGTACAAATTGGCTTTTCTTTTACACAAATAAACTTTTTTAAAAGCAGATAACTGAGTTTTTCAGCGTGATTAATCTCCATTTGATAATCTCAATTCTGAAATAACGCATGAACAAATATAATAGATAATAAAAAATGAATAATAGATAGATAATAAAAAATGAATAATAGATAATAAAAAATGAATATAATCCATTTTAAAATAATCATATTTAGTACATTTCTTAACAGTATTTGCATCTATTTAAATTATTTTTGCATTAAATTTGTATAAGAATGGCCAACTTCTCAAGAATGTCAAGTGCCAGTCCCACTAACTGGTTCAGTGCACATGGATAATTACGTGAATCAAATAGTTTCCGTACACACGTGGACGAGGGTTGCATGAAGCCGTACACTCTAACATCATGTTCTCCAATACACATGTTTGGCAATTAACGCGTGCGTTCTGCGTGTACACATAAACGGAATTCATGTGCAACTTTTATTCTTTGCGTACGTGCACAACATACCTCCAGGTGGAACCATTCTGTTCCAACAAGTACGAGGCAAAACTTTTGAGCCACATTAATCTCCACTACATGAGGTGATCTCCCCCTTCCCATTCTAAAGTATTAAAATTAAGGAATCTGAAAAACTAATTTACCAAAATTCGTTCACTATTATCTTCAAGATAGTATTTTTCACATATCGCCCGAAGTGATATTAATGACTGTTAAAACTGTTCTGCCAACAAAAACGAACGTGGTGGTGATTCTAAATTGTGCACCTACCAATATTTAAAATAAGGAAGATGAGGAACGAAAGCAACTATATTGAAAATTTAGTCGTAGCGTGTATACTGATTATAAATCGCAAATATGATTTCTTTTATTCTCCATTTCAGGTAGTAAAAAAACACACAAAGGTAAAGTCACATACGTTTCGTCTGTTGATTATCAGATCTTTCAGTGCTTCTGGATGAAACGTCAAAAATATACCAAGACGGAAACGAAAAACAAACTAACATTTCAGAATATCTCCTGCACCGCGAAAAAATACATTTAAAATATACGGAAATATACAATATGTATGACAAATTCCCCAAAACAACATTGTGACTGAAGTACAGAAACGTATTTTTATTACGTTTTTCGGTTGTGTTCAAAATATACTTTTCCAAGACGCATTCCCATTTATCTTTACTATTACTCACTATTAATAATAATAATAATAATAACATTAATAATAATAATAATAATAATAATAATAATAATAATAATAATAATAATAATTTATGACAAAAAATCGAACAAAAATATAAGATTATAGGATATTTCATCAAAACATTAATCTTCCTGCTTACAGTATAATCGCAAGTATGTAAGAGCAATTGTGCATTTCAAAAATTCAAAAAAGTTGAGAAAGAATAGTAGACAATCAACAAAACTATTTAATGAGTTCTAATCCCCTGGCTTCACATTTCTGCGCTGGTATAGCAACTATTCATCTTGGTCAGGAATACACGAGATGACAATAGTTACGATCAATCATTGTCGCTTGGAACAGACACATAATGGTGGCATATAAATTCTAGGTATCAAGCCGTAACGCCTGCCAGTTGAGATTGGCGTATCAGCGTCCGATCTTTCCATGTTATCATATCCTCATCCAACATTCGATTCTCTTCGGCACGTTTTGTATCGAAATATCCTAATTGTGGAATTAAAATTTATAATTCCTCTAAGGTCTGAACTTTCCCACGTAGTCATGATGCGTACTCGTCTGCTTGCATGTTGTAACTGATGAAAACTGATCTGAATGCCAAACAAGGACATTCGTGCTTAAGAAAAGGAGCAGAGCGAGTAAATGGACACACATTCTAATATACATGACTGAATAAGACTGACTTTTCTAGCAAAATTTGCAGCTGATGTAGTATGTGGCTTCTACCAGGATCATTATGTCCTCTGCAATTCATTACAAGCTTCAGTCGTTGTCGAAGCAGTATTTTCTGCAGTTACGAGTTTACCATGACCAATCTCCCAGAATTAGATCCTGGAAAATATCCTGGAAACGGTACAGAGTGTACTTCTCTTCCCAAGCTCGCCGAAGTGTTGTTTAGTAAGTGTGTTTTCGTGGGTCACGGGGTGTAAGATTATGGCCGCACACAGGACGTCCGAAAAACAACTCATCCATTATATACCGGCGGGAACAGAAGGGAGTTGGATCATTAGAGTAATATTGAGTAGGATTGTGGCAAAAAACGCTGCACATCTGCAAAAGAGAAAGCTGAACTGAATGTCAGCTCTGTCAGCACCTAAACAAAATTAAGAGTTTTCGATAAGTAGGATATTTCTAGACAATCTACATTTTTTAAATTAATTGATCGTTAAAGATTGTCAAATATGCACGTGATTTATCGAAGGAAAGTATAATATATGTTACTTCGAGCGCAAGAATCACTACCCCAATCCATTATTCAACTTAGTTATATTATGAACAATTATAACAAGCATGAAATAGGTTTGTAAACTACGAAAATAGTCTCCTGAGTAATAGAAAAAGTATTTGCATTTTCAACCCCTCTTCAGATTTGATTTTATCACATTGCGGACCAAATAACAATCCCCCAGCCTTACTTCTCTCGCAACTAATAAGACTAGCGCACAATTAAGCTTCATTCCACAATCCAAAAGAAAGGCTAGAAACAATATCATGTTTCAATGCTTTAAGAGAAACTCGATGAAAAATCTAATAGAGTAGAAACTTATTGACTCAGAAGCTCAAGAGAAATACTTCGTATCAGCATATTTAGTCTGCGTAAGTAATTCTTATGTGATCACCTGATAATATAAAAACGTGTGTGTCTGAAATGTGGAGATGTGACAAAAGAACAAATATAATCGACAACTATCAAAAAGCGAAACAGATTAATAGTTAATTTGTTGGACTGTTTCCTACAAAATATTTAAATAATTACTAATAATTTACCGTTGTACAATATCCCTTGAGTACCAGTTATTGTTCCGCAAACTTGCGAGTCAAGATCAAAATGTAAATGCGAAGAAACAATATATTCAAATAACAATAATTTTTGACACTGGCAAAAATATTATATTGTCTTCTGGTAATCTGAGAGAATTATATCGCTAAAAATATTTCATTCAATGCTACTTTAAGAACGTTTATGTAATATATGAAATGTATGATATGAAACAATTTACCCGACATAAATTTTCCATTTGGTCACACTTTACCGTTTTGCAATAACACAAGTAACACACAGCACTGACGACACGAAACTCGCTGTTAAAAACACGGTATTCGAATATGTGATCATTTTTAAAAATTGCATTAGATGTATGTTGATTTATTGTCTCCAAAGTAATGTTGGAGTAATTTCTCAATCTGTTTTGTGCATCTATCAGATATTAACTTCGTGTATCCAATCTAAAATTGGTTCATTTTATTAGTGATTTATCGCAAAGCAGATAAAATTAAGTTATTACATAAATTACATTCAATATCTGTTGATCATTACAATACAATATATAACTTCTCTTATTTATATTTCAGGTAAAGAAGATACTTTTGTGACCGTTCAAGAACGATTGGATTTGGGGTATTAATGGAATATGGAAATAGAATGAAGGATGTTGAAAGTGGGAAGGTACGTTATTAAAATGCGTATATTCTATTCTCTCTCCTTAAGCATGAGCATCTTGTCATCAATTGAATGTAATGCATTTTCGACTTTATGTTCCACTTACAATTTTGTCGTGAAATTTTCGTAGACCGGTATGTTAGTCCCCTGTGCCAGTTGATCGGTATGATAGGCCCCTGTGACAGTTTCGACTCGAGCGAAGTACCTGGAACGAACTCCATCTAGCAAGACGAGAAACCTAAAGGCCGATTGTTTGCGTAGTTTCTTGATATCTATTCCAGGCAATTCGAAAGCCAGAGAAATCGCTTTGAGAACAGGTCACAGACCGCACGGGCCGCGCGGAGCCTTTCTGGCTAACTAGTCTCACATTCGCATCCTCGGGGAATGCAAGAGGACGAACCCCCAACAGTACGTGGAGCATTCTCATCATTTTCACCATTCGTGTTTACACTTTCTACTTTTACGGCTTCTTCGTCCTTACGCGGTAAAGAAACATAATTGTAATGGTGCAGCAAAAATCGACCAATATTAAAAAAAAACAGGAATTGTGTGGTGATGATATTGGAAATGTGGATAAACCGTGTTCTTATAAGTATTACATTACTTCCTTCCCATTTTGCAGGTCCTTGATAGAGTAAATTTAGTTGACGGCAAAACGTCTGCATGTTCATCCGCCTGTCTGTCTGCGTGTGGTCAACGCTAGCTCCTAAACAGTTCAGATGCTTTCTCTAAAATTGACATTCACGGATTGCTCTGGACAACCTGAGGCCCAGCGAATTTGAACGGGATATTTGAATCTGAGAATACTTTACAGTAAGACATCAATATTTTCCAAATTTTATCAAAAAGTCTCCAAATCTTTTAATTAAACAATTTCCTTCAACAAATTAATTAAACAATTTCCTTACTCAATGTCGTTGAACTAACTGTATTTCGAAAAATAAAAGTTCAAACTTTTTGGTGGTCAAATACAATATTGCAGATAAACATGTTTTCCTTAATGAAATGATATTTAAATAAGGTTATGCACAATTTTTCAAAACACATGAGTAATTTTCAGGTAACTGCACGTAAAATATAGGCAATTTTGAAACAATTATTTTTTCATAAACGGCTCCAACTTTTTCCATTCATTGTTCTCTTGCAGGTTCCATTTGTGGTGAACTCTGTATTTTGCAAAATATTAACATTACAAAAATACAATATTGGTGACAGTTTTTTAGTGTAATTTGTTTAAAAAAATTGGATCTTTAAATAAGGCCATGTACAATTTTTAAAGAAAACGTAATTTTTTCGTCAAACCATGGCAATTTATAAAACCTTGTTTCTAAAGAACCAGCTCCAAATTGTTTCTTTTTTTCTTCGATAGAGCAAAGGACATTAAAAAATGACAAATGATGAAGATTTTATTTTTGTTTTACTCTCTAACTTTTCAAAAATTTGAAAGTTACAAATAATGCTAGAAAATATGTTGTATCACTTGTTTAGCTAAAGAGACATTTTATTTTTTTTGCGAGCCGCATTGGTTTATTAATAGTCTCATACTAATGTCCTTCCTGCGCCCAGTGAACATCTATAGGAGAGAGTGGCAGGGAACTCAAAATAAATTGCAACCTAATTAGACACTTTTTTGGTATTTACTAATGATACATCTATTTAGTAATACATTACGATATTTTTTTTATGTTTGTATTGAGGCATTTTCTATTTGTGAGGTAAGCAAGAGCATGTATATTTTGAACTTTTCCTGTACTTGCTGTTTTTTTTCCTCTGGAGCACAGATGAGCACGTCATCTTTTGAAGAACTATTTCAATATTCCCTATGTTGGTTGGATGGCACAACGTTTTTCTACAACAAGAAGTATTAAAATATAATTTCAAGTGTAAGCCTGGCTGAATAAGAAAGTTAGTTTACACCCCCATGAAAAACGATTACGCATAGTGGCTATTTTATTTCTAAGCATTCAGTAAGACGAACCTATTATTAAGGATTCAAGAAGTTTCTAATAATAAAAATCCTAAATGATGAAGCACTAACTCCTTACCAAAACAAATATTGAAGATTAAACTGCCTGACATCCATCGTTTACCCCCTCCCCTCAATGGTAAGGTATGGCAGGGAGTAAATTTCTTCACAAAGGACAGAATGGGGTATAAAGGTCGAAATCTGTAGCTGACATGCCTGTGCAAGTATTTTTTATTACATAGGAACGAACATTATCTCATCAAATCTTGCCAAGAACGCTTATTTTCACCTTTATTGATAATTTAACTAGCATATGAGTTACGGTAAAGTCCCCAGAACTCAAGAAATCTTGCACATAATATATTTCTTTCCATAGCTCGCCAAATATAGTTTTTAACTGTTTTTCAGGTTAAATTAATGAACTTATAAATATAAACACATGAACGATAACTACAATAATTTGTGGTACTTACGTAAAACAAATAGTAAAATATACTATTCTTATTTTTAGTGTAAGTAGAATTATTTGCAAGGCCATCAAAAATTAAGCAACGAACCGCATTGCAGTTACAATAAGAAGTTATTAGCGGGCCACTAAAAATTAAACCACAGGCCGCAATGGGCCCCCGGGGCGCGGGTTAAGATCACTGACCCATACTGAATATCCGTTTGAACTTCCAGAATTGATGTCAGGCCAAGTCCGCGATACGCGTTAAGGATATAAAATATGATTTTTTCATCAAACCATTGCATTGGAAATTATTCTAGGCTACTTAGAAAGAATAATGAAACAAGAAAACATATATCTTGAGCAAGTGAGAAAAAAGTCATACAACAGCAATCTAGAAACATTTCTGCAGAAAATGGCAACGCACGTTATGTAGATTCAAACACTTTTTTTTGATAAAACAGTAAAGATTTTATGTATTTTTATCAATTCGTTGATTACTTTATATTAAAGTCGAATACGAGTAACTTATTTTCGAGATAATTATTGACTACACAACTTTTAAATAATTTCAAAAAGTATTTAGAATATGTAATACCCTTCCTGGATCTGATGTTTAATCACAATTAGCAAATAGTTTAAACTACAGAAAGAAACATCGTATTTTACTTATTGTACCACGTAATATAATCGTGTGCATCTAGAACTTGTACAGCCATCACATTTCCACGATATCTGAAACATACGCGCACGACCTTGAAGCCTTTAGTAGGATGTTTGGCTTTTTATCTCTGAAGAGTTGTTGTACTGTTGTTTTACACATTATCAAATGCAATGCACCACTCACAAAGTAAATTAAAATTCCGTCAAATGAAGTACTTTTCAATAAGATTAAGAAAGTTGCTTTGCTTTAAGAGGCAAGTAAGTTCAACAAGCCAGTGCTCCACTTATTTTTCCAGCAGACAACGCGAAACGTACACATTTTTAAGATCTTGCAGAAATGCATTTTACGATTTATTTCTATTTAGACTAACTCTGTAGAATTGAGTGTAGTGTAGTTTTGCATAACCTGAAATTATAAATTTACCAAGTATACACAACTTTGGGAATACCGTACACAAAATTAGTGTTTCATTTGTCTTCCATGAGCAGTCTCTTATCATTGTTATTAGCGCCAAGAAAACACTGATTATTTTTCATGCGAATTCTAATCATCTAGTATTTTTTATCTGCTCTATTATCAATGCACTTGCGCGAATTTTGCGAAACAGTAGAGTTTTGTAGTTAATTTGTCATTGTAAAGCCTTATAGGCATTTTATTTATTTATTACAACAGCAAAATACGTTGTATCATGTGCACTGTATATAAAATAAACTAAATAAACGTATATTGTTATCGATTTGCTGCTAGGAATAGTACTATCTTGTTGTAGATAAAATACTAGAGAATCCGAGTTACTCTTATTTCAAAGCATTCAGGGAGCACCGAGATATTACAGCTAATGGTGTAATTACCGTGCATAAAATTACGCAGCACACAACAATCTTTCTAACTAACTCGAAACGCGAATAACCCAGAAATGTGAGTTAACTGTTAATTTAATGTGTGTTTTTGAACATATTCATGGTTAGAAATAAAAACAATACTGAAAATCTATGGACTCTCACTACGAAATCTTACTGAAACACTGCTGTATTTTTTACTTTGTTATTCAGTTACATTAAACTTGTAATTAAAAAATAATTAAAAAATGTTATCTCTTAGCAAATCTCTAATAACTACTGCTTTTTTGTGTAACGTTTCGAGCTTGCGTCACAAAAGAGCAATCATCAAATATTGTATTTATGTTTTACGACATTCGTGAAAATGTACCATCATCCAAACAACTTTAGACATTTGCATTTTTGTAGATGCTAGAAAGCCAACATCTTGTCATTAAACGTCATGAAATTTCGTATCATATGTAATTGATCGGCATTTATAAATGAATAGTTATTTTACATGTAATTTGACAGATTTTTGTCATCTCAAATTGCCGACATTGTAACCAAAGCCACATAAATTTGACTCACTTGCGAATCAAAAACCTTCATTTGTGTTCTCTTAAATTCTAGGTTATTTAACTCTTGTGTTCACTCATCATACTCTACACATGCATATTTATGCTACAAAGTATTGCAATTTTGGTGAAGAAAATATCTGAAAAGTGGACGAGAAATACTACGTACCACTCCCAAGAGAGCAGACCGAGGGAGGTCGCGTGGCCTTGGAAGTTGTTTTGTAGACAAGCCTGCAGTATTAGCATCTCTGCTGCTCGGGTGCTGCTGCGTCGTTCTTGTCTGCGCTAAAAGCGACGCGGCAGCACCCGGATAGCCGAGAAAGCACCGTCACCGCCCGCGGCTGTCTTCGCAGCCACCAAACCACTTGCCGTCACGTCACGCCGCCTACACCCTCTGGCGTCTGCACGGAGAGCGGCCAAATCCCTCCAAGGAGGAGACAGCCATCAGACGGATCTGTGGTGCCCATAAGGGAATTTATGAGGTACAGAATATTTCTCACACAGCGTCGATGCAAAGGACAACTCACAAGGATCAACACTTCTATAAATTTCGACACCATACTAATACTTCCTTCACTAGTTTTCAGCCGTTTGGCTAGTATAAGGTTCCACGTTATTGAGAATGCCTAAAATAATATATGGTTGATACAGATGTAATGGTTTACTGTGGTCCTTGCCACCACAATCACAAATGAAAACATTTATGCCTTCCGCGGGATTCTAACCCCCGTTCTTTCTCTTCGCACAAAGTGGTTGCCTCCGCAAGGAAACTGTCAGTGGCATCAATTTATTTGAGTAGATATTCCAGCGGTAAAAAATACTACATTCGTGGGTACGGTTTTTAGCAATATTATTTTGATTGTGGTGACACTCGATCTTGAAAAGTACCTTTTGAGATTCTGTAATACTTAATGTGTACTGTTTTTTTTATTTGATCGCTTTTCTCATTTTCTTTTTGTCTTTTGTCTGTGAACAACCCTTCTTTTTCAATCATACTAATGAAGTTATCAATACTCAATAATCGAAATATATTTTGCTGAATTAAAAAACAATGTAGTTCTTTATTTTGACTCCTGAAAAAACCAGTGCCTCCTGACTCCGCGGTGTCCTAATCACCTACCCGAAACCAATTTTTACATTGCTAGGGTGGATGTTGAGAACCCTTCGCACCAAGCCGACTTTTTGAGAAAGCTGGTAGGGCTTACTCAGCTACATTTATCTTATATTATTACGCTCAGGTACCACAAAGGCCCATTTCAGTTCTTACGAGTCGGTATAGAAGCGGGATTGGAATGAACGAATGAACGAACGCACAGACGAACGCACGCACGCACTAACGAACGAAAAAAAGAAAGAATGGATTGATATTGTGATCCCGCATCTCCAGTATCCAATTGTCTACAGTATCCAAAATGATTTATTTTACATTTTTTACTATCGCTGACAATGAAAAAAGTGTCTGGATTGTGATGTATGGGAATCTGTCGAGGCATCTATGCCACGGACACATCGCGAAAACATCCATAACTAACGAAGGATTCGACATACATCCTTTGGTGTAGCGACATCTGGGCGCACCTGCAGTACCAGGCCAAATACATTTGAAATGAGGAAAAAAGGTACATTTTCAGGGACATTAAACTTTCAGTATTCTTACTTCCAAATTACTCATTTTCAAACATTAGTTGAAAACAAAACATTTTCGTAAGTTGTTGAGTCGCATCCGTCCGGCGAATTTGGGAGTAGTTCATAACTAGATGAGAGACGTTGTATGGCAAATTCGGCATTGTCGTAAGTTGTTAGAGTCTATACATTAGACAAAGACACCAAATGAATCTGTGAATGGAGAACGGCACATTTCTGGAAAAGTAAATATTTTTGTAGACACAAACATTGTTTAACTACACAAATAGTTTAAGCATAGTATCGTGGAATTTCCATGAATCAATGGAATCTAAGGTGAAACAATAGACACCATTACATCGTACTTTATCTATTGAGTGGATTAGTAACACAATTTAAATACATTAGAGATGACGCCTTTTCAATCCTGATGACATAAATGATATCACTATCCTCTGTTTGCTGAGAAAATATTGCGTTATGAAAAGCTAAAATATCTATATTTTATTACAATAAAAGAGTGTATTGTCCGCCTACAGCTTTATTCATAATGTACTCAATATACAACAATCAAACTTCAGTAGTACAGACATAGGAATGCTTCAATCATCGTTATTTTTTCCTTCCATAGAACACTACTGGAAGAAACTGTCTTAAAGTTGTTTCTGTTCGTCAGGTATGTAGTGAAATTTTATTTTCGTCGTCTAGATTATTTTTCGTTTTTATTACGGATGATCTTAGGAGTGTGTAAACGCACATGGCTCCTTTTCCACTTCAGTGCAAATCTAAAGAATTCTGTATAGGGGAATGTGTCATATCTAAGGACACGTTTCTAGTTTTAATTTTTTTCTCTTTCTTTGGAAGTGAAATTGTTCATGTACATATTTTTGAAATTCTATACATCTGAACATATTTATGTGTAATAATAATAGTTTCAAGAACATTCAATAAGTTCTTTTTCTGAAAAATTTTTTGTGTACTATGTGTCTCTAGGTACATCTCACTGATGTGACACATAGTGATGTACCTGGGGAGAATGTAGGAAAAGTGAAAACAAACTACAACTGAATGAATGTACGTTCTTTTTTCATGGAGAGAATCTTTATCCTTAGATCATAGTAAATAGTGTGTAAAGGGAAAAAAAAACTATTTCTTGCCCTTAATTACAACCAAACACAGATTAGTTCTGGAACTGATGTTCTGACCATTCAGTCGATTTCAAAGGATATAACAACAGCATTTTTTTACAGAAAGGATTTCAACCTAGGTTATAAATTGTAAACAGAACATGGAAAACAAATGTTTGCTGCCTTTGAGTACAACTGAACACAGATGTTTCAGGAAGCTTAACGTTTATTTCCTCCATGTGAATGTCATATGTTGCGGAATCTTCATCAATTTTGAAAAGTAAACATTATATGTGCATTTTTAAATTATCACACAATAAAGTTTTCAGATTAGTCTTTTTCTAGAACTGAACTATTGCTAAACAACAAATTGACATTATCATATTTGACGACAATTAAAACTACACTTTCAATTTTCTCTGCTGGTGGTTGAGATTTTTTGTTGTTTTCTTTGCTTCATGGCATGGTCAGATTACACCCTGAAACCAATTGAATTCAATTTAATACTACATGCATTTACCTAGGGAAATCCCTTTGTAATAAAATGAGCAAATGGGTACTGTTTTTGTAAATATTATCTCCCGGCATTTGGAGACTCAGGGTGGGTGTCATTTTCCAGGGATGTAAGCTGCATATTCGTATTTTAGTATCAGATGGACATAAAAAACTATTTATTAGAAATTTAGGATATAATAAAAAAACAATTTGCAATAGAATAGAAAATTATACTACAAAGTATTTTCTTTCAGTCGATATCCACTCCCTCGTACACGAGAAAATCGACGACCAAAAGAAATACTACAACTAGACAAAGTACAAGAAGTACACATTGGAATTTCTCAATACAACACATGACAAATTATTGATACAAATGCAAAGTTTTCTTCACGTCAGTATTAAAGCGCACTGGAAGTGAAAGAATCTGGCATATAAACCCTCAACCTAGATAAAATTTGGGCGCACTATATTCCAAATATAATGCTCTCGTTTTATTCTCATAATACGAGCACGTTTGGAAACAATAATGTATAACCATGCTGATGATACTGATGAATATGAATCATAATAGAAACATGTCTACGCATCCTCGGGGAGGGAGGACATTTTCCATCCCCAATAACTGGAAAAGATGCACATAAATTATTAATTCGCTTTCATCAGTCAACCTTCGACGAGTAATTTATTCAGAATGAGCAAAATGTCAATTGTAATATGTAATATTATGAAATACGCATAGTATTGTTAATTCAAAAGTATGCAATATACAACTATCGCATTTGGCGAATCAGAAATCGTGCGTGTGTATTTTATTGTTATGACAGAGACTTTCCAGTATTTCATTTTAATGCATTCATAAAAATATGTAATTCAAAGCATTATATGAACTGCATCAAAGATAAAGGAATACTAATATTTAAAGTAGAATTAGAAGATATTAAGTGCTATGTAGAACTTGAATTGCAACCAGAACCAAAAGAATTGTATTCTATTAATAGTGACTGCTTTATATTTCTTTTACATGGTGAGGCATAATCCTGTCCTACAACTTCTGACTACCTCGAAGTTACTTTAGTAAATAGTTAGTAAATAGTTAGAGAACATATTTATAAGTGAAAATTTGGAAGACAAAAATTCATCGACGTTAACTACATTTTAAAATATGAACAATGACGTAAAGTAAATGTTGTTTTTATTGGAATTGGAACTTTGACTAGAATTGTTATATTTTTTTGCACAGGTAATAAAGGTATTCATTTATGTCATCCACAGTATTTTGATCATCAATAATATTTTATCTTAAGGCAAAAATCTAATTTATCTTAAGGCACAAACAATGCTGCCGTTTACTCTATTATTTGGGTTAGTTTATTGAAGCATGCTATTTTTAGTTTAGTTAACCGTGTAATTGGAGTCCGCACATATGTTTCTTTCAGAAAACATCCATAATCTCAAAAAATTTGCTTGGCAGACTCGCAAATGTTTCACCTAAGCATAAACAACATTTGCTAATGCAATCATTTCGCGGCTTAAATAGATCAACTGATAAACCCTCGAAAACATTCAAAAATGTTTTAACGTAAAGAATACATAATAAAACTGACATTTTCTGAATCAATTCAATTTTAACGTTATATTTTTAATTTTGTATCGCTGAGTATTACATACAGTTTTACAAAGTCTTCCGAAATTTATGCCAAGAGAACACATTGTGTTACGTACAGTACATGGGCCACCACACAGTGCAGAATTCACCATTTCTGCAAGGTTGCAATTTCTTTGATTTACTCGCCTTACTACATCTAAAATGTACAAATAATGATAGATGAAAAAATTTTCTTGGCGATTGAACCATACTAGCCTATGTCATTAGATCACTTGCATTCGGCACAATGATAGATTGCTTGACGTTTCCAAGCAAGTCAACTTCTATCGTTATTAGTTCTGTCCGAGTAATTAATATTTTATCCTACAAGGTGTCGGCGTTCCTCTCGCACTAGATGGTGAGATCATGTGGCTTGCGGGGAATTTCTCCGTACAGGTATCTCCTCAGCGGGTCAATGCCCCAGCCAGAACAAGTTCTAAGTTTCCGACTGGCCTCCTGATCGTGTGGTAGAGTATGTGCGTGTAAGGGGAGAGGATAAAATAAGGATGAGGAAGAAAAGTTCGCGCGCGGTTCTCGGCCCAATTGTTAGCGTACTCCTCGAGAATTCACCTGGAATTGATCGGACAAACCCCGGAAAACTATCTATCAGAGTAGCCAGCCGCTAGAATTCTCCAGATACCTGCTGAATGCGACCTAGTTACCTAGTGTATGCGACTAACTAGCTAGCTAGCTGAATGCGACCTATAACTAGTGTAGAAAATCCGCTTAAAAAGAGAACCGCTACAGAGACAGCGGCAGTGCTAGAATATTCAGCCGGTGTGTATACACAAGAAAGAGATATTTCTTCATAATGTTTGAAATTTTAAGATGTGTCTCTTTTCTTGTTTGGGTTGTGAAAAACGTTGTCTTCTTGAGACATGTGATGGGCAACTATTTACGCATTAACATTGTTCTGAACAGAAGATTAAACTAAAATGAAATTATAAGTATAATTATAGCAATAAAATTATTGTATTCAGTAATACAACTATTAAGATGAAAATTTAAAAATATACAGAAAAAAGTTATTCAACGAGGTAATATCTACACTCGTTTTAAGGTACGTTTTAAAATAATTCCATTCACAAATCTCAACTTTTTGTATTATACATTATTACACTATTTTTTACCTTTTAAAAGTATTGTAGTATTCATGAGAATTATAACAATCATTGCTATTTTGTAGAGTATTTTTTCTGTCATAGTAACTGATATAAATTGCATGAACAGTATCCAGTCCTAATATTGCTGGTATATTTATTTTAAAAAAATAATATTTATGGTTGAAACATTCCGCATTGCAGGCCAAAATGAACGCAGAGAGAACAATATTTTAAAATGAACTCTAATTTCTCAGGGACACTCCGTTAATACTGAATAATTTTCATGCTTTCCAAATAAATGTATTAAAATGAGTAATAAATTCAATTCTGTATGTACGCTAAAGATAATTGTCGCTACCCTCCAATCGTTGCATTCAGTTGTTTGTGTAATCGGTTCAACTAATTCAAAATAAATATAATTTTATTTACAGGTTGTGTTTTGCCTAGCGCACATGCCTTGATAAATTGAATTTATCAATATGTTTCTTAGTTAAAAAATATTTCTTAGTGTGTACGTAAAGAAACGATATTTACAACGCTATATTACATAACTGCATGTCCAAATAACATACTAATTGTGGTATAGCGAGGATGCACACCTATCACTAAAAATTCTCTATTCCGCGGCATGAACAGCCAGCGACTGAGATGGGCCACGTGTGCCGTGTGCTTGGGCGGCCACCTTAGTTCCGAGAAATGATCGCCGCTGCCCCCCCACTTCAGCACAAGTGCGATTAACGAGAGTAAACTGGGACGGAATGGACCGGGTTGGGGGAGAGCAGAGCGGGACGGGCAGAGCGGAGCGGGTCGGGACAGAGAGGAACGGCTCGGGGCAAAGCGGAGAGGTCGGGACAGAGCGGAGTGGGTCCGAGCAGAGCGTAGCGGGTCGGAGCAGAGCGGGGCGGGGGCGGGTTGGGGCAGATCGGAGAGGTTGGGACACAGCGGAGCGTGCCGGGACAGAGCAGGGTGGGTCGGAGTACAGTGGAGCGGAGCTAACTGGGTGAGAGCGAAGTGGGTCGGCAGAGCGGAGCGAGGCGAAGTAGAGAGGAGCGGCTGAAGGCAGGGCGGAGCGGAGGCGGAGCGGAGGCGGTTGGTCGAGGCAGGCCGGTGGGGCGGGGCGGCTGGGAGGAAGGCTGGGGACGCGGGACTTGTCCGCGTGCGAGGGGCAATGCATCAAGTCCGCAGGCGCAGGAAGCGCTTCTACTTCAAGAGCCTCCGAGGCCTTTCTTCTTTTTGGGAATACGACCCACTCATTTTTGCATATTTATTGCTCATTGTCTGATCGTATAAATTATCACTTTTTATTTATGGCGAAGAACCCGTGGGCTGAAGGAATCTACCGATCGGCATTCTGCCTTCATGTACTTTCGGGTGCATTGTGTGAGATTAAAGTATGCGATGGAAGACATTAATACCTAGCGCCACTTCACTGAAAAGACTGGCTTCTGGGAGAATGATTAACGCGACTTTTTCACCTGCGACCTCCACGGGAACGGCCTGCTCCTTGGCGACGAGAATGTCCGCCGGGATGCATGACGAGAATGTTCTTGGGAGACGTGTTTCCACATCGAACTTCTAGGTATCCAATACAATAATAGTTACATACGACAAAATAATAATATTAATGACATTCACGAGTGAAAAGTTAAGCACTCGACAAGTTTAGCGTCGTGGTTTCGGATGTTAATTTTCATGGGTAAATACAATTTAATTTTTTTAGAGTACCATATCTTATTTTATCTATTACCGCTAAATAAACAAAGGAGAAATGTTTGTATGAAATATATGAATATTGAGTGTTATTTTATACAAAGAATTCATCTTTCATTGTTTTAATGAGATTTTTGTCAATGAGATGTAATTAAATTAACATGTTGCAATATATGTATGTTGGAATCTTTTAACTTCAGTTAAAATATATTTGTTTTCAGAAATAATGAAATAAATTATTCTTAGTAGAAGTAAAGAATCAAATAATTGTTGTTTTTAAATTTTACATATTAAAAAGTAATTTTTCTTTTCTTAATTTTATTTATCCTGCATTTATTTTTGCGTACGTAGAAGGGTTTTGTAAATTAGCTGGTCGGAGTTAAGCCACAAAAATTTAAAATTTAAAAAAACGAAAAACAGAAACATGATTACGCCAGCGCCTAAGCCATCATTCGTTTTATCGGGAAATAATCCGTTTATAACTAATCTCACCTTATTTTTGGTAATGATGAACAATTGGTTTACATGGTAAATATACTTTTTAATAACACAAATTTATTGTCTCCCTGAGTAACATACACCGTAGAAAAAACAAAAATCCTTCAAAAAAGTGAAGTAAATTAAAGCAAAAAATCAAACAAAACAACATAAAAAAGGAAAAGTGTATAAATCCCCTCGTAAAACTTTTCTCCTACATCTAAAACACAGTGAATAGCCATTGTTCTCCAGGGCTGAATAGATATTCTATTATACTCAAGATAGTACATGGGCTCATAGAGACATTTTTGTCTCCAGCCCCACAATGCGCGCAGTGTCACATTCCCTGCGTGACGAAGCGGCGCGGGCGGGCGGCAGTGTCGACGGCGGGGGCGGCGGGCGCCCGAAGTGGCGCGGCGAGAGCGCACGCGGACACGCCCCGCGCCGCCCGGAGCCATCGAGGAACATGGCCACCTGTGTTCAGGACGGGCAGCACGAGCGCGCGTCCGATGCCGCCGCCGCCGCCGACGCCGTCGACGCGACGCCGCCCTCCGCCGCCGGCGGCCCGCGAGCGTCGCGGCGCTGCCATCCGCCCCGCGCCGACGCCGCGCCCTGGTCACGCCGCCCCAGGCGGCGCCCCGCCGTCCGCGCCCGCGCCCGCGTCCTCCGCCCTCATTCCCGTCCCTGTCCATTTATTTTTGTTTATTTACTTTAGGTCGCTTTACAACAACACGGGTCATGAGTATTCACTGCGATTTCCATTATTCGACAATGTTTGTATTTAATAAGACGAGGCGAAAAATGAAAAGAATAGTAATTTCATTTACTTAAAAAATAAGAAACACGTTATGTTTCACTGTGTACTAGATGCAGAAGTGATTCTGCTTTCGTAACAGATAGGACACATAAAGGCAATAACTTACGAGACTTATATTAGTGTACCAATAAATGTAGTTATTTGCCGACAAAATAGTAAAATGTATTTGAGTATCTGGAGAGAGAAAAGATACATTTAATGTTCACAGGCACAGAAATGCTTCATCACTCAGTTGATAAATGTAAACAAAACGGAAAATCCGATAGAGATGGGTCTAACTTACTAACTGGTGCTTGCAGTAGTTCCAGATTATTCAGTAATTTGGATTTATGGAATACAAAAATTAATTAACGTATTAGCTTTAATATTATCAAATAAATTTAATTCTCATTTTTGATACTCAGTGTAGTCGTAAAATATATAAAACATTTTCAAATATTTTTAAGAAGAATAAAAGTTATGCAGCGATGTCTCTTTCAGGGGTTTGTCTAATATTATATCTTAATCTGATTCTCTTTAATAATAATAATAATAATAATAATAATAATAATAATAATAATAATAATAAATTTTTATAAATATGAAAGTTTTCACGTAATGCGTGACATACTAACAACTTTTAAAAAGGATTTTTTTAAAAAAAACAACTTTAATTTTTTAGTTTTTTCTTCTTCTTAAAAGACATTGGAAGCCAGATAAACGGTGCAGGTTTCGTTTTTGTTTAACTCTAAATTTTAGAAAATTGCAAAATTTCCAAATATATTAGAAAGTATGTGCCGCAGCACCACTGTTTTTTCTGATGTGGTAGCTTAATAATAAACAATAGCATCACCCCTTCTTTAAGTGAAATAATTACAAATAAGATACAAAGCAACAAACACATTTTTTGCGAGTATGTAACATTGTCATCGAACCCCAAACGTCTTTATCAATAATGGTATTAGAACTATAGTCAGGGTTACGCAAAATACTTCCAATTTTTATTTAAATACTTTGCAAATAAGTTTTTAAATTTGGATTTAAATACTTTGTAAATAAGTATTTAAATTTTGATTTAAATACTTTGTAAATAAGTATGTAAATACATACTCAAAGTACTATAGCTTTTGAATTGCTAAATACATACATATTTAAGATACTTCAAATACTGAAACTGTAGCTGGTCCCACCAGAACAATTTTGGCCCAAGAGAGGACAACATGGAGACAACTAGATACGAACAACAAAATGATGATTTTACAAATATCAACCTAATGTAACTCTGCTAAAGCAGGAGGCCTTTGCCCTTTATGGGATGTTGTAAGCTAATAATAAAAATATAATAATAATACTGAAAATATAGTAAATATAATAATGTAGTGTTATTTATAATAATTGTATATTTTGTAATATATAATATGTATAATTTGTAATAATAATAATAATAATAATAATAATAATAATAGAAATAATATTAATGATAATACATAATTTGTATAATATTAAAACTAGTTTTTCAAACAGATCATCAGAAAATAAACCTTTAGTTGGCGAAACTTGTAAAATCCGCAAAGGGAAACAATCGTTATCTGGCGCGGATGAACATAACCAATTATTTAAGGACTAAACGCTTTTTTATTGTCAGATATTGTCTACTATTTTTAATGATTGAGATATATCATTATAAAAATGCAGAGAATTCAAACTGAATAATTGAAAGGCGCTTTTATTTTTGTTTCACTAACAGAATCAAACAAAAAAAACTATTCTCTTTATCTGCATTTGAATCTAAAGTATTTTTTAGATAGACCTATTTTGAATATTTAATTACATCTCTAAAATATATGTCAAAAAATATAGTTTTTCAAATAAAAAATATACTTAAAATACGTATTTCAAAAGTAAGTATTTAAATACTGCCTAACCCTCACTATTGTAATATTATAGAAACCTTCTTATGTATTTGAAATATTTGTGCAATATGTTCGAAATATTGCGTTATTTATTAATTATAGTGTATTCTTACCGTATTTGTAAAGTAAAGCTCTATTTTGTTTTCTTCTTGATACGTGTCGAATGTTTATAATTTTTTATTGCCGCTCTAAGACTATAATTACACAGGAAGTTTCTTTCCGACCTCTATCATTGATCTACACATATTAGTTAAAAAGTAGTGTAGAAGGAAAGCATGCAATTCCTGAAAAATAGTAAAAATATGTACAGTAAGGACACCGGTAGTACTGCGTCAATTGTTGCTACCTCAAGCACGAAGTTTCCCACGCTCTCAAACTTGCAGGTCGAGGACCTTACGCCTTTTAGCGACGACGAACAGAACGAATGAAATTTATTTCTTATTCCTTTATGTTTAATATTTAATGTAAAAGTTGACATCTTCCTAATACTGGCATAACAATAATACTCGCGAAACATACGTTTTCTGTAAATTTTTGTATGAAATACGTACAGGAGCAGAAAAATCTATTGACCATTAATGAGTCCATTAACATTTGGTATTTTTAGACAAGGGAAAGATATTTGCATTCAGTTTCCCTTTACGAATTTAGTATTGTAGTTTCAAGAAATTTTAGAAAACTGCGAAAATATTTTAACTGTGGCCACTATTAGTGCTCAACCCTAGACCCAAAAATTGTATTCTACAGTAATCTGTTTTTCCAGAGAGGTACAACAATTAGTCGAGAAACGTACGTTAGTCGACCTTTATTCTAAAACATTTCGAAATTACGGAAGTCAGTTTGTACTTTTGCGTTTTCGCCCTCAATTCGCAAAAAGCGAAGGTATTGTTTTCGTCCGCCGGAAAACGGCGAAATGTCTACAGAAAAACGCTAATCGTCTGGCCCTGGTAACGAAAGTGTGGATAATTTTTGTTCCTATATACTTATATTCATTTAATGACAAACCGGATAAACTGTGTGTGATGTATTATGGGAAGAAGTGTGTTATGTACACGTTTTCTTAACTTCTGGGATATCATACACATGAAATTACAGTACTTCCTCAAACACAGTATGTGGTCAGAATCCGTCTTACGAGTCCTTGATACATAAAAGTCGATTGACGACAAAACGTCTGTCGGTCAGTCTGTCCGTCTTCTACCTGTGGTCAACACTGTTGCCAAAACTTATCAGCCGATTTTCTCCAAAACTGATATTTCTCGATCAATTTCAAGTAACTTGAGGCTGACTTTAGAACGGAATTTTTTTGCTGGTTGGCGATACTTTAGACGATGTCTCAAACATATGCTTCAACTTTTCTCGAAAAGACTCCAAATATTTGGAATAAACTTTGTTCTCGGATAGCGTAAACGACGCTGAAAGAAATGGGGCAGATTTCATTTTCATTAAATCACTGATTACTCATAAATTGAAAAAGTTCAAAATGTTTTCGGGTTGTTCCCACAACTGTAATAGTAAACATAGGTATTTCTTCCTTAATGAAATATGTACCCTTGACAACAACACTTGAAACAAGAGTTGAAAATACGAGTTTGTTTTGAAAATATGAGTAATTTTCGCGTTATTTTAAGGCAATATTTAAACAAATAGTTTTACAAAGACGACTCTAAATGTTCTCTTAAAATTTTTTCCTCATATGTAACAAAGGATGACATAAAATTGCTGCTAGTCTAATGTTCAACGAACTCTGTATTATTGAAAATTAGGAAAAGCTAATATTGCAAAGTTACAATATTGAAGATAGATTTTTGTTTAGCATGATATCTGTTCCAAACAATCTGATCTCTAACAAAGTTAATAGACATTTTAAAAAAACTAGTAGTTTTCGCGTCATTTCTGCTTACAGTCATTGCAAATTGAGAAAAAAAATATTTGCTCAGAAAGAGCCCAAAATTGTATCTTCAATTTTTTCCATAAGCTTGTGTATCGACGCACACACCTAAAAAAATTAATTCTGAGGAAAATATTTTATTTTCTGCCATTTATTTCGCGACCAAATCGAAGAGTTTTACTCTCTAGAGTATAGTTGTCATATAAACTGTCTTTCTGATATTTATACTAGTAAAAATATAATTGAAAAATGAACTCCATTTCTTCACCCGCCTACACAGGTGGCGCCACAACCACTTTCCTCATTCTCGTAATAGAAACGGTTACATATAAGACTGTAATTTGTATTCATATTAACACTTCTCAGCCGTCACGTGAAAAACTCATTGCAAAACGTAGACATGAGGTGTGAACATGTAATTACATCGGTAGGCAGACACAAATGTCATTTCTTACCATCTACAAAACAAACATGTGATTAAATCACATAACAGCATTCGCAGAACATATAGGAATGTAAGAATATTTTCATACACGATTGCATCAATTACTGCGGAGAGAGCTCCCAAGTTCGGAAGGGTGTGCCAAATTGTAGAAATAGTGTAATACGTACAAATAAAATTATAATGGTCTTTCATTACTTATATCTTTCATTACTTATTAATATATGTGAAACATTCCATAAATGTAGGTAGAATACGTGTCATTTTAAAGCTCAAATATCAAAACAAATTCAACAATCCAAGGCAGAGTTCAATACAGCGAGAAACATAATTTAAAAACGAAATTCATATAAGTGGACTTACATCTCAAAGCGACGCATCGCGTCGTTACGTTTCTCGTCTTGGAGACTGATATGATCTCGGCCACGATCAAAATTAAAAAATTACCTATTTGCTCATTTGATCTGTAACGGATACGTATTATTATTATTATTATTATTATTATTATTATTATTATTATTATTATTATTATATTTTATTATTATTATATATTATTATTATTTTTTTTATTACATTCCAAATCGTGTCCAACTAACTTTCCGCTATCTCGTCAAATTCATTCTTCTGCAAAAGAATCGCGGGAGATTCCAAATTGCTATTTTAAAATATACGGTATTCGAGTATATAATACTTACATGCGTATTTTTTCTCTGTTCGAGGAAATCATGTTCAAAAAAAAATCCTTTGAATGGGCCAAACGAAATGTGCTTTGTTAAGAATATTTCAGGAAATGTTCTAAAAATAACCAAAACAATACATATTTGAAAAATATCCATATCAAATTATTTAATGATGTAATAATGAGAAAAAATTGCAATGAGAAAGAAATCCTTATTATTAATATTATAGTTAGATGTATTTGATAAAAAATTAAATAGAAAATTTGGTTCCAGTTTTAGAGAAAAAATAAACAATAGTCAATTATTCACGCAAAATTACGAGAAAACTAATCATGTTTTCCAGAAAATGTACATGTCCTCACTCAAAGGTCTGTCTTTGACCAACATATTTCATTAAGAAAATTATCTATCTTCAACGTTGAAGTGGTAGGAAGACGCCCAAATAATTTTGAACTTCTAACATTTTAAAAACTTCAGAAAGTTAAACGAAAATGGGACAAGCACGATTTTTATAAGCGACCTTTGCTCTATCTGGCAAAAGAAAATCTAAACTTTGGGTGAAATTTGTTTTTGGAAATTTTGAAAATGTCAAGGCTTCATGTAAAGTACCACAAAAAATCGAACTTACCCATTTCAAATTCGAAGGGACTCTAATTTGGCTAGATCTATCTCGGAGTGTCAGTTTTGGCGTGTGAATTATGTGAAACACGAGTCTTGAAGCACTATTAGCGAGTGTTGACTACCGACACACGTTTTGCCGTCAACGAACGTTTTAGTACTGAAGACCCAGAAAATGTGGAATCTAACCACACTGTTGGTTAGAAGAATTAATTTGCTTCATATAGGAGCAAGATTTATCCACTTTTTTGATATCAGGGACCCATAACATGAGATTTTTGTCGAAAGATAGCCACTTTCCTCTGCCACGTTACAGTAGTTTCTATTATCTTCGTATTAGTACGTATTAGTCGAGAAAGCATAAAAAACTGTTTTGAAAATGTGTCTCTCTCTTGTTCTCCGACGGTTTAATCGCTAAATTGTCTTATTGCCGCCCGTTTCTTCACCAGGTGAGCATTCTCTCACATCTTAACAAAGGTAATGAGCAACAATTTCCTGTGTAGCGGTTTAAGAAGAAGACAAAAGTAGGTTTTGTATTCACACATGATTTTATTAAATTCATTTTGAATAGAATATTTTCCATTAGATTATACTTCGATTATGCTCTTATTTTCTACCTGAACTGTTCTTTTGTAATCAGCAGCGTATTATATTGTTTGGTAATTATGCACGATTTCACTAAGTCCACAATAACGTTTTAGTAATTGGTAGATAATTGAGTATTTAATAACATTGCCTTAATTGAAAAAGTTTAGCTTGCTTTTTAGTAAAATTATTTGAAGTAATACAAAAAATGAGATCTTCCTTTAAAATTTGCATGAGTTGTTACTTACGTACTTTGCATCACCTCATTGCAAATTATTACTTCAACATTCATTTGAATGTTTCATGTACAAAAACACACCTACACCTCACATAACTAACAGTCTCCTGTTTCATTTAAGAATCAGCATTCTTGCAAACTTCCCATGCTATGTATAGCATGGATGTGTTTCATCATTGTGCGTTTTGTCATTTTGAGTATGCAGAATTCTTCTGTAGAAATATTCCCAAACCATATTTGTCTTTCTTTTCAGTGAGTTAAATCAAGATGTTCAAAATAAAATTGGGAAAATGGAATGAAAAAACGTTTGAGCACGGGACACAAACATTGCTGTGAAAAGGCAATCAAGCGAAAATCATTCTTTCAAGAGGATTTTCGCCAATCTCATTTTTAAAATTTAAGTTGTTATTATGAGACGCATATGTTAATTATCGTAGTTATAAACTTTATTACAATTATAGCGCTTTAATTAAATGTTTGTTTTGAGTGATTGATTGTAGGAAAAATAAGATAAATCTATTATTTTAATTTAGTATTATCAAAGTAATAATAACTTGTATTTGAACATGCATATAATATTTCACATTAACGTAGAAAAGTTTGTATAATTATTGCCCTTAAAATCAAGAAACAAGCTCTAAGTACGGAATATGATTAGACGTCCTAGATAACATAGCGAAGCGACGATTTAACTTTTTTGACAAATCAGGTGAGTAACTATTAGATTTGCGCCCTGATTACATATATATTTTTAAAGGTAGTATAATTTACATTTTGGGGAAATAAACAGCCTTTTTATGTATCTAATTTCAGCGCACGTTATTCAGTAACGCATGTAATCTATGAAGGAACAATTGTTTCGACGACGTTTGTTGGTCGAAAATTCTGTAAATATGCATTCAATTGTTGGACAGAATTCAGGAGAACGTCGAATGTACCCAGAAGATGTGTAAATGGTTCCAACTATTTTTGTTGAATGTGTGGGTTATTCACACTGAAAGACCTACGGAAAATGAAATGTGTGTCTAAAAAAAATCATATCACTCTTTCGGTATATTTTTAGAATATAAAGACGGATCTTGAGCCTCACAGTGTTTGTGACATTCGATTATGTATTGTAGTTTCAGCACATACTATATTGAAGAATATAGAAATCATTATCTTATGGCAACCAAAGCAGAACGAAAAACAGAATAACTAACTTCTGTTAACTTCAAACTAAATTTACTTCTTTGTTAGTACTTATATTTATTCATCATTAAACTATTTCTGTCTGAAAGGTGATGAAGAGACTCTGGAGCTTAAGAAAACGTACACAGTTTGTACTTCTCCCCTATACGTCACATATAGTTTTTACCGTTTGAGAAAATAACTCAAATGATACTAAATTCTGAATAAGGAAAGTCCATATTATTTGGTGATAAGAAAAACTATTGGAATGTTGTCGAAACTACTATAAATCATGTTAGGCGTAATACAATAAAGAGTTTGGTGAATGAAAATGGCACATGAAATAGTACATATATTATACATTTCTCAAATAGAGATCACATACCTCAAATTAAAGATTTGATACAAGAAAACACTTCAAAATTTTAATAAGCAACGAAAAAAGCTGGCTTGGTTAGTCTTAAAAAATGTGGTAGTGAATCTCTTAGAGACACAAATCAAATTCATAGTATGTTACCTTGCTAACTACGAATAATGTATGGTGTAACTTGTGATTCGTAAACTATGTTTATTTCAAAATCATTTTTAATTTTTTCGAATAAATTCGCCAATGATAAAAGTTAAGAAAATTTTCTGCAGGAGGTGAAAGAGATGAATAAGCTATCAAAGTAGATGAAATGAAGTGATGATACATTTCTGCTAATCTGTAAAGATGAAAAATATAGGTTTGCAAATAAGACAAACACAAAGAGAAATTTCTTTGGTAAAAGCAATCATTTCTAAAAAACTGCTATTTGAATGAAAATTTAATTGTAAAAGTAAATATGTTTATGCAAACTTGTCGTAGAATATCTGAATAGCTTTTTTTGTTCCAGTTTTTTCTTCATTATTTTACATGTCTCTAGTTTTAAATTGTATTTCGTGTACTTTTCTTAAATTTACAACAATCAAGTTCTATTATCTTCCGATATGTTCTTTGAATAAAATACATATTCTTTCGTGAAATAGAAACATGGATTTTGTATTTGTAAATTATGAGCTCAACTATCAGAAGAGTCGATTTGTTTTCGTAATGGGTAATTAATTTGTCACATCATTTTCTGATGCCTTTTTCCAAAGTGCAACCATCGTGCATCGAATTGATTCCTGTCTAAATTAGTTCCCCCAATTGCAATAATGTGTTGCGTAGATCATCATACGTGAATCCTGAAATAAATAGTATTATGATATGCTTTGTATTGTATAATCCGAAGGCACAAATAAATACTCAGCTCAACAGTATTACACAGAAGAATAGAAATGTAAAATAAACCTCCAAAAAGAGATTAGTGTTACGATGTATTAGGAAAGCGCCGGAAGAAATGATTCAGAAACTTCTGACCGGAAATTTCATTCACTTAACATAGTGCTTCTGGCCCACCATGGAACGTAGCCAAGTGCAGGATATAAAAGTATGAAACAAGCTAGATAGAGACAAACACTACAAGTAAAACCAAATTCTGTTAATTGTATGTGCATTAATGAAAAAGAAAAAAACAGAACAATGTTGAGTCGGATTGGAACAATATTGAATTTTTGGAACTCTATGAAACGTAGATTTCAGTCATTTTTTCATTTTTGTTTAAAAATAATACTCTACAATTCCGTTTTCTTGCCATAAAATGTCTGAGAGAGTTACGAGGCCAAAGGACAAAAGAAGCGGCAACAGGAGCAGCTGCAGCAAAAGTGTTTGGCCAAGATACCTGGTTTACAGCGACAAGCGACAACCGATGAACGCAATTTTTAATAGTAAAACATTATATAGGAAAATATACTCCCTATGGGATTTTCAAAATCTCAGGTAAAACGAAAGAGGTAGCAAGCCATCTAAGATAATATTGTAAACGTGCAAGTACTCGTAGTTCATTGGAGGCAATCCAACTGATAATACCGACGAAATGTTTTATAAAAACAGGAGCGTACTCTAGAAATATTTACATCACATCTACTGAATATTTTAGGGACGCGAATACTACATATACTGTTTGTTATTTGATATCTCAATATCAAGTAAATTAATACAAAATTAAATAAAAGTACGAATACAAAAACACAACCTTAAATATTAATAACTAACTTCAAAACAAACGAAGTTTCAAAGAGAGGATGCTTAATTAAGTTAAAAGAGACGATATCGATATAGAAAAATTACGAAATCACTAGAGAGCGCGAGGGAGGGAGTGAGAATGATACGATGTATCAAGCAAAAATGCAAACAAAGTAGACATTGACAGGACATACGAGTAGAAGTGAATAGTATCTAGAATGCTGGAAATGACAGAAGCCGTGTACCATATCACCACCAAAATAAAATAAGTATAAACTAATAAATGAATAAATGAATGAATGAATGAATAAATAAATAAATAAATAAATAAATAAATAAATAAATAAATAAATAAATAAATAAATAAAACAATTAATTAATTAATTAAATGACGGACACCTCCGCCTTCTCCACGCTTTTCTTTCCCAAAAGGTTGCGGGAAGGCGACCAGTGCATAGGCCCGCTCCTGCTCTCCCCCTCCGCGCGGAAGCTGCGGTGCGCGGCGCGTGCCTCTGGACCGGTTCCGGGTGTTGGTGGGAGAGGGGGAAAGGGTGCGTGGAGCAAAGGGCAAGGGGCAGTAGTCCGCGAAGGGGGCGGTTCGCAGAATCCTTTGACTCCCCTTGCAGCACCTCGGCCTTGGCTCCGCCCTCATTCCCTGCCCTCACGCTGCCACAGCCAAGGAAGGTCGAAGGACCGTAAACCAGTCATTGACGGCGGCAGCGGTGGGACGCGTCATGTGACTCGTCCATACCGAGATTTCAAGCGCGCATGAAGTCTCAAAATATTAAGGCATCCGTTGGGCACTTCGAGTAATTTAAGAACAATTCATAGAATTTGATAGTTGTTTTTTCTTTAGATTTTATTCAATGTCGCGTAGTCTCTAATTCAAAAACGATTGGCGGAAAACTACACAATCCTATGATTTGCGCAATAAAAATTCGATAAACGCAACTTTCTTGTTTTAATTAATTGTGTAAGTCACATGAAATTTTAAACCGTTGACTTTTACATTAAACGCAAAAAATTGGGTCATGCCCTTGGCAACAGAATGAAAATTAGTATTTAACTAGGAACTACTTCTACAATAAAAATCCATACATGAAGCATTCCTGCATTAGATTTGTTTTTCACGTTCATTATAATTTTTGCGTTTCTACCGTGTCAAGTGCATAAATAACATACTATGTTAGTACTTTGAAAACTGTTTTCGCAACGAACAATACTTCAACTTTCTTCCATTTATTTTCTTTATAGAGTTGGTCTTATTTAGTAAATAACTAGCGGACTGTGGAACCAAAACTACTGTTGAACAAAACCATGTAAATGGTTTTCCAAAAGAAGCCGACATACTACTCAAGGACAACAAATAATTTGCTTTCTCTTAATTTATTGCAATTTACTATTGTAATAGTGTAAATATTTTAACAAAAATAGTCTTCGCGAACACTGCATGGCCTAGTTTAAACAAAGTACAACCGTTCTTTACATATCAAAAATATCAAAAAGATGCTATTCCATAACACAAAATGTGAGTGTCGAATAATATTTAATGGAAGGTGGTCTCGTTTTGGATCTTTGCGGTCGCATGACGTCAACTGTATAGTGAGCAATGAGGCTCTGAATATCAGAATCCAGTTGATTCGCACGGTATAAAAATAGATGGAAAGAAACCACTAAATATTTGCATTTTCTGTCAAAACTGAAACTGTTATATTTTTTTCTGAATTCATGAGTATCTAACGCAAACATTGACACCTCTCACGTGGTCGAGGGCTACGTAGTTTTCTTTCAATTTTTGCGCGTACTTAGAAATGAGTTTTTGTAAAAAGTGGTTTTCAAGACTGAAAATCAGTAGTAAGTACTTTCAATAACAATAATGCAGATTAAGATAGACATCTTAAAACATATAATGGGTAATATATTTACCATTGTATGTTCACATATTTCGTAGCTTACTACATGATATATGAGGCATGCTACGTTTAAAATATGACTTTTTAAAACTTGACATTAGAAGAAAACTAAGAAAGATCATTAGTTCCTTTTGAATGTGATTATTTTACTAATAATACCATTTCAATCACATACGTCGCCGACGCAAACGTATACATAAAGAAACTTCACCTAATGATAAAAGTAGATGGTTGACCCAGCTTACTAAGTGGATTTCGCTTTCGATCATGTTGAGACATTGCCACTGTAATAAGACGAGAGATCAGGAACTTCACTGCTAACGTAAGGTATTAATTCCACATGGTGTACAGCGTGTAGAGGATTCTCTGGAACTTTGGGTGACTTCCTCAAAAGTCTCCGGATGTTAAATGTATGCCTTCGCGTAGTATGTTTGTGATTTACATAATATGAAAGTAGTAATCAAAATTGAAATGAACAAAAATGTTTTATATTTTCTATTTCCCTTTGATCTGATACATATGCCTGTTGTTCAAAATGCATACTTAAAACATTAGTACATCATGACCTCTAATACGGATATACAATTTTAAAATGTCTTGAGTGGCCTATATGGTCTTGGGAAAATAAACATGATGTAGGAGGTAATATAAATATTTTTGCATCTGTTTACTCATCATAAAATTGGTTTCAAATAATTTCTTTCCCATTCTGGCCTCAGAATAGGCGTAATTAACATAGAGAGTTTTCTTTTATTTCCAATTTCTTTGCAGCTCAAGTCATTGAAACTTTGCGTCCATTTCAAAGATTCAAAGTGCTCTTTTCAAAGCAGATCAATAGCGTCATTTGCAACCAGCGAGTGTGCTGCATTTCTAATTGCCGGCTGGCAGACTATATTTCTGATAGCTGAAGTTCTCGCAAGATTTACACCTTCAATTCCATAGCTCACAAATGTTTGTTTTCCATATTTCTTTATAAAAAAGGTAGTTTATTTTCTTCTCCTATACTTACAAATATCGTCACCGTTTCGGCGTCACAACTTTTTGGACGTTTTAAAAGAAGAGAAACTGTTGTGAAGCAACGAAGGTTTTTAGCCAAAATGAATGGATGATCGATGTTTCGGGGCACGTCAACTGCTATGGACATTAGTTCCAGTAAATATTTACTGCATTATTCCATTAATGCAGTAAATATTTTGTCGAGCGAGTGGTGGTGGTCCTCCCCCTGGATGTTGTAATCCAGTGTCGACCCACACGTTCAATTTCGAAGAATTTCTCTTTCCAGATATCACCGCCTTGCGGGGCCCCACCCCAGACAGGACGAGATCTAACAAACTGCCTGGTGCCTCGAAATGTATGTTAGAGCAGAAAAAGTAAGTTTACTCGTATGTGAATAAGGGAAGAGGATGCGATAATGCAGAGAAAGAAAGATTGCGCGAGGTCCATGGCCTGTTTGTTCCAGATTTCGCCTATTTATCGCAGAAACCGTGGAAAACTACCATTCAGAACAGCCAGAATCTAGAATTATTCTGTAGAATGCTAATAAGTTAAGCCTAGCTTTCCAGCTCGTATAGTAAATTAGCCTACACCGGGACTCGAAACCTGGGACATCCCGGTCAAATTCGCTGCAGAGTCAGCAGGAATGCTGACTCCGAACCAAACCTAGCCGGTCACCAAAATTTCGTAAAAATATTTGTTCATCTAATGGAGAAGAAAACAGTGGCAGATTGTTTTTCACCTGAAACTTGTTATCATGTTTATACAAATAATTGTATATTGTAACAACGTGCTACAAAGTTGTTCCTTCAGACATACTACAAAAGTGCCTTTTTTGTGCAGTATGTTTCGTATCTTCTTAAATTTTCAGTAGTAATAAATTCTGGACATTCAACGAATACATTGGAATTGAAAACTTTCTACGCATAATAGGCACAAGAGGTAGTGTCTTTATTGCTAACAAGTACATGTATGTTTAATAATTTAGGCTTCGAAGCATCCGATACTCTAAAAAACATTACAGACACTACACACTTCCTATCAAGTCACTGACACCAAATGAATGACGATCAGAATATCGTTGTACAATTTTTCAGGTCATTCGCATTAAAGTTGACTTTAACTTGTCCTTCACCACAGTCATTTTGTAGAGGGGAAAACATGTTAACGAACGGTATCAAATGAAAATCTCACTTCTAATTTCAAAACTGATCCGGTGAATATTATTCAGTGCAAATTCGGACATTCAACTATCACGGAGCGATGTAGCAGCAACGGCACATGCATATTCTGCGATGATAAAATTTGGGTGTACGGCCACAGTCATTGCGCAAAGCGAGCTATCGATTGGAAGGATAAAGTATAACATGGCGGAAGGTCACATACGTTTTTCTACGTAGCTTCAATTTGTTGAAGTATAGGTGATAATTCTCCACAGAGAGAAACTAATGGTTGAAAAGTTTATTTTTGAAAGCATTACAAAAATCTATCCGACTGCAACAAAAGTATCCTGATGCAACACGAAATAATTATCAACGTAACAAATACAAAATGAAGTAAACTTGAAAATAATTTCGGTACAATATGTACTTATTTTGAATCTCCATGAACTCTTCGATCATGTGAGATTATTTAACTTAAAAATATATTTTCAGTTATTTGCGATATTCACAAATAAGATAACTAATGAATTAAACTCTAGAACATTTTTTGTCTGATAGAACAAATAAAAATTGTGTTATGAAACTATATTTTTTTGGTATGGTCCTATTCCACCATTTCTAAGTTCTTTAGATCGTAACTGATATCGTTATAAACATATGGTATCAAATGTACTTGAAGAAATGACAAATGATTCTTTTCAGAATCTGACATGCTAAATGATCATTGGGAATGATAAATGAACGGATTTCCAATAACGATCAACTTAAGAAATGTTTCAAAATTTACAAAACATTTGTAATATGCAAACACTATGAATTTACTAGAGTGATACTTGTTTTTGCCGTGCATATATCACCAGTCTCTTTGTATCTCTGAGAACCTAGAAACAGAACATTACAATTTCATCATGTTGTCTTTGTAAGACCACGAGCTACCCCAAAGCACTTAGGAGAGTCATGAAGGAAACGTTAATGAACCCGTTGGATATAGGCAGTAGCTTCATTTTACACGGAACGGCTTTTTTAATCTTTACGCCTCACTAAATCACATCTACTTCGCTCAATGCATATGGCAGGTTACACAAATCAACCGACCTTTAAATGGCTGACGTGACAGGCGAGACATTGCGTGTCCTATTACCATCGCTTAAAACTGAAAGAGGCTTCCACACAAGAAGTAGCGTCAGAAAGCTGTATTCTACCGTAGTTAGCTGCTCAATGGTGGGAATCCTAGACCACGTTTGACGCCGATACCTCCCGCCCATTAAAATTTATCAAAGGCCGTGGTACAGACCACGTGAGCAAGTGTGGGGTAAGGGGTGAGGTTTTATGGATGTATTGACTCAACAATGGCCACGGAAAGGACGAACGGGGATTGGAAAGCAACACATGACGTTAAGTGACATTGTAATTTTATGGGATGTGTTCAAAATAGAGGGCTGGAGACCCTTGGTGCTTCCCAGGTGCGTTATAGCAATTGTCACGCCCATGCGAGATTTGGAATGTATAAATAGTGCAGGAGCCTTGCGACAATTTGGGAGGCGTGAGGCGCAAGTAAATACAAGTCGTCAGAACATTGCTCTTATCTTATTCCCTGTAATTAATTGTTGCTAGTGTTTTTGTCAATTTGAAAAAGTAATGAGATTGCTTGGGGCACCTTGACTAAACGATACCAATCTCACACGCATCAAGAAGACCGCAAGTTCGTCTTTCTTGTGGATGCTTTGGCAAATGTTCGTCTTTCAAATTCCACAAACTTTTCTATTTGCACCAGTAATTGACTTTTTTTAGTTGTTATTTTTTCAATGTATTTTAGGTCATAACAAAATGTATCTATAAATAATCAATGTATATAATATTGGTTGATAAAATTAATAAAGGGATTTTTTCATTTGATTTACACAGTCCTTGTCAATCCACATGATTTCACGTGCCCCTTGAAGAATGCGTAACGTTTTTCGCGGGGCCGCACTTAAGGTGAAAATGGTCTTAAGAAAGTAATAAATATACAAAATAAACGAAACATTATTCTGTCATTCAATATAACTCTCAAGTCTTCATTGATGAGATATTTGTTTCTCCTATCTTTCACTTATTAAAAAAATTATTATTTATGTTCGACCTTGAACATCTTAGCTGGTTTTGTTTTTTACCACCTAATGACGAAAGTGATGAATTTATTGTCAAATATATCAGAGAGAAAAATGCGCCTGAAATCAAAATCCCATAGTACTTATTACTTGTGCAAAATATCTATAGTTGAAATATTCATCTGTGATAAAAGTGTTGTACGACTTGATTAATGTAAAATGTAATTTGAAAATATTCGTTTAGTTAATATTTTTGCATACAAGTAACGAAGAATTAAAGTTTCAATATTTTTATATAAAATCATGCAGATGGCCGCGTGTTAGCGAAGTCTTCTGTAAGGTATTGAAATAATAAACAATATGAAAATTTAGAACATTTATTTTGACAGACGCTGTTTGTATAAGATAATATTATTTCGAAATGAATACCAAAGCAACAATTTCATTGGTGGAGGCAATTCACTTCTCATTTGATAAACAAGCATAATCAAGGACAGTAGATCCACTGTGAAAATGGCTAAATACATTTAAGTCTGACAAGAAAAAAGTTATACATAGAAATTATATCTGCAAGTATCTAATCTCTAAAGATTCAACGACCAAAGCTATAATGGGTACAATCAAAAATATCTATTAACTTAAACATTTACGAGCTAAAATATTTATTATGACTTCTTGGCGGTCCCGGTTTTCCCCATCTGATATTTGGGATCTTTGTATCATTGTCTTATTCAGATTTTAGAGAAAGATTAATATCAGCGAAGGATGGCATAGCACTTCCAAAACATGTTTTGAAATTTCTAACTGAATTAAAAGGGATCAAAAGACAAAGAGGTCTTCGTTATGCAACTTCTGGCAGGGTCCTCAAAAATAAAAACTCAATTGAAAATCCTGATCAGGTTTATTTGGAGCAAGTGCAAATTATGTTTTCTAACTGTGAAGGATATAGAGAGTGCAATAATACACTCTTCTGTTTAAGATATGGAACTTACTGCGTAAATTTGCAGACATATATCACAGAAGAAAATAAACACCATATTTTTAATCAACATACAAATTTATTAAAAAATTATTCTATAGACGTACAGTATATATTTTACAAATATATTTTACTCATTAAACATGGATCTTTAATTACATTCTCTGAGTTATTGCACGGTATAACGAATTTTCTTACATAGACCATTCTTATGTGCAGATACTTGCATTAGACACGTTGACATGTATTCTAGCGTGACGGGTAGACATTTACAATGCTGACATTTTACAGTATACTAAATATCGTTAGACTTCAATTTTATTAGACATAATTTACAATGCTGTCGCTTCTTTCTGAAGACCTGCTGGCGGAAACTCAATGGGTGCAATCGTTGATAGGCATGTCTTCAATGTTCTTTAACGTCAAATCAACTTCAATCATTGCAAATTTGTTTTCTCTTAACGTCACTGCTATGATTTGCGTAATAAATTATTGAAATATTAATAATATTATTCATTAATTATAATGGTACTTTTAGTCTTAATTTTTGTGATATTTGCAAACGATAACGCCGGATCAATGTAAATGAAAAATGAAATAACAAAGGAAGATTTTTTTTAAAATTATATAGCGTGTGCTGTACTACACTATACTTATATTAATAAAATGATTAAAATAACTACATGCCACGGAAATACAAAGAAATCACACTACTTAGAGAAATCGTTTCTCAAATTACGATTCAAAATTGAGTTGTAGTTTGTAATCAAAACCTCAAAACATGAAAGATGGGTATGTAATATACCCACGTTTGTATGTAAAAAGCGAGTCACAATACAAAAAAAGTATTGCGGAAGCATGAGCATTTTCAATGAAAATTTAACATGATATTGTAAGTTCTAAGGCATACTAAAAAAATATTGGTCGTTATAAAATAATACCATTATATTCTTGCAGACGTAAACAAAATACATTGCAGATATAATGACTATAAATAGAGAATTGTTTTCCAAGTACCCCCTGACTTATACTAAGCAGGAAGAAGCAGGAGGTTCCTTTAATCGGAAACGTCCTAACGCAGCTAATGTATTTCATTTCTTGCATTTGGATTTTAAAAATATCATTAATATTGCACGAAAATTTGATGTACACTTGCATTTAACTGTTTATATCAAAAGATTACTGCTGGTACAAAGTTTTAGAAGTTTCATTTTTCTTCCATTGTCCATTGTATACTTCAGTCCCCATTGTATACTTTGGAGGTTGGAGAATTTCATATTATAAAGTTATATTTTCAGCAACATTTGGTCTTCCAGATGACTGGAAATGTGTCACTTCTGTTTAGGATCCAAGAAGTGGTTTTAGGAAAAAACTTTTTGAATGTCTTTATAATTACATCCAAACATTTTGAATCAATCTAAATGGTAGCGAGACATCGGAAGTAAATAAAAGACAATGCAAAAAATTACAAGCGTTAGACGAGGCTGTTCTTCGGAGAAGCTGTAGGATCTCCAAATTAGAACATACCTCAAATGAAGAAATAAAACAGAAAATAAATATACAGTTTTAATTGATACAATAGAATTGAAGGAACCCCTAAATGTTATAAACCCTTTAGAAGAATGAAAGAGGTGCGATGGCCGCTGAAAATATGGGACTGAACACCAGCTAAAACAAGAAAAGAGGAAGACCGGAGGAAACTTGCGGAGTTGTTGTATGAGAAGCGATGGCAACCAGACACCAGGAAGAAGTGGATATGTCGGGTAAAATAAAGTGGCGACTTGGTTGCGGGAAACGACGAACGCTGGAAAACACTCTCTGGAAACAAGAAAAAATTTGTTTTCGTGCCGATTCGAGAAACTCATAGCCCTATTCGGGAGCATTCAAAAACTAACTTGCCTTGCAAGTTCGAATTTTATACTAATATAGTTAATCACGTATTCCTATATTTGAACAGTACAAATCGGCATAATAGACTACTATATATCGTCTGATGGTCCCAGGCTTCAAACCTGAAAATCGAAACTAATCAGATTTTCCTCTAAAACATTTTAACAGATTGTATTCCGTATACTGCACTACCTGCTAATCAGTGGATGAATTACTCAAAAAATTCCATTATGAGGAATTTATTCAATTCATTGAAGAGTAACATTATCTTCTATTTCGAGAAATAATGGTTGAGAGCTAAATTGTATTTCTATTTTATAGGATCATTTAATGCTGTACTAGTTTACTAAATTGCAAATAAGACTAGATTTTAATCAAGAAAGCCAATTTCTGTAGAAAGTCATTCTCTGATACATTCAATTAAATTAAAAATGACCATAAACCGTATTTGATTCAACTATGTAATTGAAAATTGCTCATAGTCTTGAATTTGCTATACCTGGCATGAGTTAACATTTACATTAGTGATTTCATCTTACTAGGTAGTTATAAAGGAATTAAATGTAAATAAATTCTCACACAAATTTTTAAAGTTTTATTTACGTTTTTTGTTTATTATCTCGGTATCATGTGAACTGCTAGTTTATTAGGCTTGAACATCGCTGTCGACAATTTTATTCCTATCACATGAATCTACTACGTTCGAAAGAGATACATTTGCAAGAGAGTAACAAGGATGCGTTAATGACACAATAAATGTTAGTGGTGTCTTCCGTATTGTACACTAAGTGTATATTCCAGTTTATTTTTTTCTGCATATAATACTTACGAATTCAATTTTTACAAACAAATACAATTTTTGCTAATTCAACTATGCGAAATCTTTGAATGATAACTGTAAACAATTAGGTTCTTATTTCTATGGTTGTCTTACGTCCTATAAACAGCGTAATGTTCTTAATTTAAACATACGAGGTCGTTCCGAGAGAATTCGACTTTTTACCAAATATCCTGAAATTTTAATTTCAGCTTTAATATAGTTTATAGCGACCAAAACACCGTGTATTTGTCAACTTTCTTCATTGTTTTGCTCATATTCTTCGTGCGCTATTTGTGTAGAAGAGGTGAAAAGGTGCGACTGGGATATGAAACCGATATGAAAGGCTGGAAAGTGTGTGGAAAGAAAAAGGTACATCTGCACTACACTCTTCTAAATGTTATCCTTGCTTTCTGTAAATCCTGATTATGACTCGACAGCTGGATGTCCACAGTGTAAGAAAAATGCATCTACAAATGTAATTCAGGTACACACTTTAATCAGATTTGTTATTTAGCCACACAATTTAATTTAGATTACAGTCGCGCTTTTAAACATGAAACAAATATTAGAAATATCTGTTAAAAAATGAGAACTTGGAAACATTTGCAGTATATCAAAATAATATAATTAGTAACAAACCATTAATATTCTTCAGAAAGATTACAGTGCGACTTTGATCATGATCATTTTGCCAAATTATATCTTTCTCTATGTTGTAACTAAAATGATACTTCATATCTGCCAGGATCAATATTTTCTCTTAGCAAGCATGAAAAAAAACATTACGGTTATTACAAAATTTAACATATTGTTCACTGTAATTAAAATATATTCACATTGACTATTATTACTAAGACATTTAAAATGTAATTCCTAAAAATTTGCTCCAATATCTGAATTCAGAGATTTCGGCAAACTCTAATTTCTCGATACATGTTTGTTTCAATTTAAATGTCTAACATATAATACTAATCTTTTGTTAAATAAATTTCATTGTAGACTGAGTATTCTATGCATATCCAAGGCAATTTTCTAATTCCAACCACGGTGTTCTATGAACCTTAATAAATGAGGGTCAGTATTGGCCAGCAAACATGCAGGCGAGCTGTGAAAGAATCGGCAGAAGTATATGTATTTTCTAAATAGACTGTGTTGAAATATAAGATTGTTGAAATCAGACATAGCTTTCAGTCAGTGAGTACTACAAAACTTTTTATGTGTTTTTTAAACTATTGCAAATCTATTTACAATTTATAATAATAGGTAATATTGTGAGTGACAAGGGCTCTATTATAGCATTTGAGACCTAAGCCTTCTTTCTCGCAAATAAAACTCTGTTAAATTACTTGTTGTTTATTAATAGTAATTTATCGCTTTTAATGTTTCTACGAAAATTCTTTCACGTCAGTTTATTAATTTCAGAAAATTAATCTGTGAAATGAATTTTTAAATGCTGTCTTTATAAGTATTTATGTTCTGTGTAATAAGTAAATGCTTCTTCAGTTAGTTTTGATTTATTTCCTTCTTTGTTATCTTTCACTACATTCACCATGCTAAGAACTATTGAGTTACACATTAGTATTCAATGGGCGTCAATGGAAATTATAAGATTCACAAAAGGTATAAAAACACAAAGCAAAATAACGTTAGAACAACTACAATGCAAATCGCGCAAAAGAATTGCAAAATATAAGATAACAGATTAACCAACCTAATTATACCACAATTTTTTTACTACTGCCTTATGCAATGTATTAAGAATTCTGAAAATATGTGTATAAACGATCAAAATATATAAAGACCAATTACCAACCTACCGTTCCACCCACCTACGAAAGAAGAGATCATGAACACTATACGAAAAGCAGAATGTGAAAAAAAACTCGGAGAGGGAGAAATTTTAAATGAATATTTGAAAATAGGAAACTGATGTAAAAGTAAAAAACACACATGTTTATTCAACAAGGACAGAAATAATTCCTAAGCAATTGCAACCAAACTGCTTTATACATCACTACAAAAATGAATAAAATAGGAAGTAAATAAATACCATCTGTTAATTTTAATGTGAAATATTTAGAAGAAAATTTAGACAGTAATAACAAAGAAAATAACAGGAACTATTGATGAAGCCAACCATTTATGAAAAAGTATGATGGATTTTTGAAGAAAGTTTTTTAACAGGAGAACTTTAAAAAAAAAGATTGTTGCATTTTTTCCAATAGGTCACTTAACCCTTCGTGGGCATTGAGCTTATATCTGGTAATCCTACATTATGTCTTCTTTTGCCTTGTCCCGTCGCTGTCAGTGAATGCGATTAATCCCTTAGGCCAGGGGCTCGGCGTCTTTAGTATCCGGGATCCCCAGAACGTCACCTGTCCAGGAATGCGTGGTGTCTCAAGTTGCTTAACTTCCATTACTTCACGAAGAGTTGTTAAGCATCTCGGCTAATGACGCTGACCTCCTTCAGTCTTTCACTTTTATCACGTCGAAGAGTTACCAAATTCCAATTAAAATGTGCACAAAAAATTCTACGATTGTTAAGAAATTTTATTCAGTGGAGCAGTTATCAATCCTTAAATATTTACAACGTGTAAGAGTGAAAGATAAATATTATATTAATAGGAAAATTTATCAATTATAAAGTAAGAATACAGGCGGACAAATTAAAAGAGAAATTTGTTCAGAGAGTGGTTATACAAGGGGCATCATATTTCACCTCATTGCAGCATTTCAGTACTTGAAGAAGTATTGAAAAAAAGTATAGATGGATGTAGAATTAAATCTCACGGTAAGACGTTATTTAATCAAAGCTTAATAGTTGATATAGTCCTCAGACTAGAATCATAAATTACGTAAAAATTATACGGAAAAAGTACTAGCAAGTAGTGACAAAGTGGACTTAGCAATAAAATCCAGAAAAATAAAAAGTATAATCCAGTGGAAATATACCTAATTAGATAGAATACAAAGAAAGAAATTGAATATGTAGAAGAATGTTTGTCTAGGCCAACTATTGAGTTTCAAAAATAAAAGAAAGTAATTGAGAGAAGCAACTTACTATCTTGGAATATTTTGAAGAATTGAATTTTCAATTTTAGTAGTCATTACCACTAGAAAAGAAAAGTAAATATTATGGACACATGTTTACTCTTAACGATGTTATTTTACTCTAAATATTTTAAGCGCTTGCCAGAGAAATAAAAAGAGTTCTGTTACTATTAACACTGAAGGATAAAAAAGGAAGCACCACTTAAGAGAAAAGACACCCAAATGATGATGCAGAAGATGCAAATAATCTAAAATGGAAGTTGGGCTGGACACATAATACGACTAACAGACGACAGATGGACATATGGCATTAAAACTTGTGGCCAACGTAGATGTAGAAGAAACGGAGGACAGAATACATTTGGGAAAACAATTTGGAAGAAATTGTAAAAAGAAAAAAAGGAAGCAATGGATGAACAGCGAAAACAGCAAAATAGATATGTCTATTTGATTAAACGGGTTAATGCACATTCTAGAAACTATTATTGTGATACGTGATAAGAGGATTTTGAAACTTTTAAACATAAAATATTAAGTTACACAATAATTTCAAGACATATTGATTTGCTCACGTGAACCAGGCATGGCGCACTGCGGGTACAGTTACGCATGACACTGACACAGAATCTGAAACCCAACAGTTGGATACTTGAATACTTGTGAGACGGTAAGGGGTTAAAATACCTTTCAGTGACTGATGTGCAGTAGCAATATGGGGGCGCACGTGACTTATATTCAAATCATACACTAATACCATTAAGACCAACGCATAATTGAATGTGATTACCAGACGCGGGAATAAAGACCGCATCTTCGAATACATAAGGTAAAAACAAACGAACACAAAAGGCTAATTTTGCTGATGTATCATGGAAGTGGCATCGATGAATTGAACGAAGAATTTTTTTTTAAATAAATTTTATGCGTATTGATACCTTGATATTTTACAGATGCAATTTAAATGCATTTGAATTAATAGCAAAGTACGGTATGATGCTTTATAAAGATGCGACGTATTTATATACTGTGACATTATATGACGTTTTTATTGATATATTCGTATCTACGTATAAAATTAAGTTCGTATCGCACTTTGCCTTCCGTCAGGTAAAAATCTTGTTCCCTAGTGTAATAAAAAGCTACTTGCTTTCATTTTCCCAACATTTATAGGCAACTATTCTATTTTATTGGGTGAATAATATTATAAATTATCAAATATAGTTCCTGAAGAACTTTCGCAGGTTGTGCGACTTAAAGAAAGTTATGAAAAATATTTTATGAAGAGCTCCACATTTCCTCAGAAATTCAGAACAAACGTTTTGTTCAGTAGAGAAAATAGTATGTGACACACCATTATGCTTCCTACGTGGTGAAGGTTTTTCTTCTATTTCGAGCAGCCTCATTTAGAAAATGAATAAAATTTTGTAAATGCAAGTTTCTACATACTAGGCATGTTGTTAGTGTAAATTTATAAAGGAATGTTGTTAGTGTAACTTTATAATAGGCATGTTGTTAGTGAATTTTATAATATTAGAATTTCTGTCACTGCACTTTCAAGAATGTCCTGTTGGTCACATAAGACTATATAATAAATAACCATTTGTAAAACCCTTAATTGTATGGTTAAGGAAAGACGTCGTCTGTAGTATACATTTTATTATAAATTATAAATGAGCGTATAATTTAAAGATTTTTTAGTGTTGAAGAAATGCCGCGTAACTACATTCGGCCTACGAATACGAATAATATCTGAAATGGCACTTCCTCCGATATCAGCGACCCGTGAAAACATAAATTACGGGTGAACGCGTTAAGCGTTCTGCTTGTAAGACGCGCAACAGACGCCTTCCCACCCACTTCTTCCGTCGAAGAAACGCCGCGGAGTGCAGCGGCAGCGCCGGGGACTGCCAGGTGACATTAAACCGCCTCGCGGTTGTTTGCGCGTTTTTACTGCGGCGTTAACATGTGGTAGATTGAATAAGTAACTTAAACACACACTCCCGCACGCAGACGTGCGCTCCCGCCCTGAACACGGAGGAAACTTTCTCGTCCAGCTGTCATTCGTCCCGCACCCGCGCTCGCTCCTTCGCCAACGGCTCTCCGTCAGCCGTAAATCCCACTCCGCTCGGCCCTTTGGAAAGCTCTTCCTGCGAACGGAAATTTCGCTCGGTACACACCCCGTCATTTTCGATCGCAAAAAGCCCTCACGAATACGGGCTTCCTAATAAAAGAACGCCGAATTTCGTAACCTATTGCAGATGCGCCTTCCTGTACTTATCTCACTTCCGGGAAGCTTTCCGCACGAGACCATTCAACCTTAATATATCCCGAACTTATCTCTGCAAAGTATCATCAAAGTACCTCATGCCGTACAAGTGGGCGTGATCCATCATGCAATTACGCGAGGAAAAATCCGGACGGGTGGATTTTTCAGACGCTTTTCCGGGGCTGCCCGGGGCTCGAGGCAGCGGTGGAGACCGGAACCGCGCGAGGCTGAGCTGGCCCAACGGTCTCTGCGGCCGCCGCGAACCTCGCCACGCCACACCGGCCGGGATCGTCCTTCGAGATAGCGCTCGGTGATTTCCAAGACGCGGAGGCGGCCGCTCCCGCCAGAAAAAGTTATCAGAAGTAGGCCATCAGCGTCTGGCAGCCGACGAGAGCCGTCCGTGGGGCGGTGCAGCACGGGAGGAGAAGCGCGGGGCGGGCAGCGGAGGTCTCACTACAAGGAGGGCATTGTAAGCACACCTTCAGCGGCAATCTGGTTCGTGAGAAGGCCGGGCTAGCGGCATCGCAAGAGCCAGCTGCCGCCCCGGTACGGTACCCGCGGTTTTTCCG
>BOPP01000004.1:17119838-17155333 GCA_017312745.1 Gryllus bimaculatus | reverse complement strand
TAACTCTGGAAAATTGTTAATAAAATTATTAAAACTTTGTGGAGATTATTTCCTTTACAATACCATCAATAACATGTCTATGAACAATCTATTTTCAAGTGAACAACGCTTTTTTAAAAAAATTGACATTTCTCCTACATTGCGTTTATAAATTATTTAATTGCTAAATAGCTTTTGGATTTACAATAACGTAAATGACAACCCTGTGAGCTGTTTAAAATATAGAATCATCAGACTTTTTCGGCTCAATATTCATTGAGTATCCTACGAACACGGCTGAATGAAAATTACGCAAAAGTATATCAAATATTTTACTTCTATGAAATGATGATGAAAGGTAAATTCTGAAAACTTGCTGCGCAGAATTTCGCATCCAGTGTTGCAAATACGTTACGATACTCACAGTTTTTCCGTCGGCCCGCAAGAGCGCGACAGCCCGGAGGGTACTCGCCTGCCCCCCCCCCCCAATCGCGGGGGCAATCCATTTTCTGCATTTATAAAGCCCACTGCATTAGAATATTCTATTAAATATTTGCATTTTGAATTTTGCATACATTTACTTTATCCTAAAAATTATACGATATATTCCACTATATTTTGTATTATCTACATCACTACGCAGCAAAGTATTTCATAATGATATAAATAAAAATGATGTGAGTACATTTAAAAACTCTGTCGTACCTTCCAATTCATGAAATGGAATCTCTTCTTCAGAATATTTTAAAAACAAGTGACAACTTATTTTTTTCTGATCCTCAGTTAAATAATACGTTATGTGCCCATAAGATTTCCAAATGTATACTCACAAGACCACTTTATACCTTGTTATACCAAGGTATAAATGGACTCATACATTCCCAAGTGGGAAGGGGAGGCGCCAGCAGCCCCACGCCCCATAAAATTAATATTTTCATTTTATTAGTATTTTTGACGATTTAAAAAAGTTAATTAAATTGATATTAATAAAAACTTGCATGTGCATTTATTTTTGCAAAAAAAATCAATTAACAGATCTACTGAAAAATTGACTTTCATGCGTCAATATCTACATTTAATGACAAAATCTATGTCATTTTTTTGCCACAAAAGGAATATGTAATTTCATAACAAGAAGTGTATTAAACTACATAACATTACCTATAAATATTACAAATATTTCCAAAATTAATTTGAATGTTCAGTTTTCTAGTGAATAGCCCAAATCTTTTCGTACACCTAAATTTGCTGTAACAATGCAAAATTTAACAAACACTTGTGATAAATATCCTCATATTTTTAACAGAAACTATCAGAATCAGATTATCAATTAATTTCAGCTTCCTAAAGTATTGAAAAATAAAGAAAAATCATCAGTGGTCTCCGAGACCCCGCCCGTGATAGGGTTTCGAAAAAAATTATGTTTCCAAATAAAAATGATCATTGAAATTAATTTCATCTCGAATAAAACAGTGCTCCATTACGCCCGGAAACAATATTTTTATTAAAAATTTTTAACTATATGTGTCTCTTTTATTTCATATACCCATAAAATCACAATCAAAGTCCGTCAATTAAGTAAAAATATTACAAGAATGATACTTATTAGAATAATTACAATACGATTTAAAACCAATTTCAAATATTTTTTAAAAGTTTCTCATGATTAATAGGAATACTCGTATAGAGTATAAATATTTTTCATCTTTCACGTTCACGAAATCATATTCTAAAACTTGTATTTCGTTAAGCAAAATCAATCATATGACAAAAATATGCAAAAAATGGGTATAGCGTAACAAAATATATAATGTAAGTTAGTGTAACTCTTTTATGAATACCGAACATTAAACACTAAATTTACGAGGGAAATTTTGTGTTATTTTCGTAGCACAAATTTTGACTAGAAAACAGCATTTGGAAAATTGTCAAAACGTCATAAATTCCCAATTAAAAAAACTGGGAACGACGACTTCATATGTAGTAGCGACGATCCCCCAAAGGAAGTTACCAACCGTAAAGATTGCTGAAGTACCTGTTATATGAAGCCATTATCGGCTTAATGTAAAAGTTTCTCACTTTTTAATTGTGTCCTTTATATCACGATTTTAGTATTTGACATCTCGTTTAAAAAAGTTAGGGTTCATTTGCAGAGTGAATGTTTATTATTTCAAGAAAAATATTTCACTGAAATTCATGAACCATTTAAAATTGAAAGTAAAATACGCATAGGTAAATTATTGAAAGAATCATGTAGACTTTGATTTTGCTTGAAATCCTACATCCACAGAAATTGAATGACGCAGTTTTCAAAAAATAAACAGAAAACTCGTTTTTCGAAAAATTTCTGTTAACTCTTAAATATGGCGCGTGGGTCGATTGTCATGTAGCTGGGCAGTCATGTGATGAGTACGCCATCTCGTTTGTTTGGTATGTAGGCAATTATAATATGACTACTTTGAAATAAAAAAAAATATTGAACGAAAATATTTTGTTAGAAAAGTTTCTCATCTACAATTTATTTTACAAAATAAACAGAAAACTATATAAACTCATAAATTTTTTTCTGATTTTGCTATTCCCTAAAATATTTTTTCTGATATTCTAGGAATCATGCATGGCAGATTGATTTGACTTTAAATGCTTGACTTTAAATTATTCTAATTCAGCATTCTTTTTTAAATATGCGGATTCATAACTATCACTCTATATTGAAAAAAGGAATAGACATAGCGAGTCATTTCAGGTGTGGGAAAAACACCCCAGCATATTCATCACAATATTAGCAATAAATAATTCCTTTACCGCTTTGGCCTCAAATGTATATAATTTTGTACAAATGTGATTTTTGTATTTTTTTGGTTTTGTCGCATACTTTGTACCACTGGGATTTCATACGCATTTTCATGACTCCAAGCTCTGCTGCATTCTTAAGGGGTAATTAACGTTATTTGTGAACTGCGAGTGCTCTGCTATTTTGGTGGTCAGTTGGCAGGTAGGTTCCTGACAGTCTAAATTCAAACGCAATTGCAGTGCGTCATGCAATACAGATCTGTCGCATTTGCTCCTACATTTCGTCAATTTCCGTCCTTCTTATACGCTCGAAAAATATATTTTTTTCTTCCACAATACTTCGAAATATATTTAGTACTGGGAATCATCCTGGACACTATAGAATAAATGGCATTATCAGGAACCTCCTGCCCATAAATAAAGCATTTTCCAGCAAAATAACGTTGGGAACATTTGTTCGCCCATTTGAAAAGACTTGGAATTGTTAATTTACAAAGTAGGGATATTGTTTACACTTGAAATGACACAACCTCTATATGGTCTGCTACCCGAGACTCAAAAATATTTATTTTAACCACATGCATTACTGTAAGTGTTTTCTGAATAAAAAATAAATAGAAGAATGAGAACTGTGTCTTTTTTGCTATCCGTAGCTGTAACCGAGGAAAAGTCCGAAAACTTCACAGGAGGCCTTTAATAAATAAGCATATCAAGTTACATAAAGGTGTTTTTTAAAATTTATTTCTTTATTTATGAGTATCATTCTAATTCACTGTAAGTATTTTACAAAATTCGAGGATCATCAAACGTATGGACTCATCTCGTGTATGGCAATTGTCATGAAATGTTAGTGGAGTTCTTGCTGACAAACACATAAATATAAATATTTTCTTAAACATAAGAAAAATGTTTTCTACATAATGCTTCATAAATAGTAGAGAGGTATATATTTTCTGCAATCATATCAAAAGGCCGCCAAAATGTCCTTGAAAGATACTTCTTGAAAGATAAGAAGAAAATATTTGTTCCTATTTAAAGCTCTTTATCTTTTCATATCTCTGTCGTTTTCTGTACATTAAAATGGTCGTTCACATTATATTTAAACTCAAAACAGGAATATTCAGTCGAAATCAAACGAGTATTTTATGTGAACGGATGACCGTACCCATTATATATTTTCAGCTCAATGCCTTATTTATACAAACTCACAAATTAGTTTTCAGCTTTCAGCTGGTCTTACGCCGTTACGCAGTTATGAATTAATGAGTTGTGATATGGACTTTTGTGGTGGATTTCTGTTGCCTCCCTCGTCACAATCACAATATTAAACCACACTTCACAAAGAATAGAAATAAATTCTTCTAATTCGCTCTACGTAGTTCGGTTTTCATGAAATACGAGATTATTTTATCAATAAGAAACCACTGCTAAACATTTACCGATGAAATAACAAGATCCCCTTCAAGGAAAAAGTAGACCTAAACAACATAACAACAAAGGTGTGAAGTGTATTAATTTCAATATTCTCAACAATTATATTCAAAATGTAGTACAAATTGATTTCTTGTTGATAAATTCTCACGTGAGTGTATCTGATGTGGTACCAACCTGGTATCCTATCCAAGAGAACGTGCTTCAATTATTTGAAGATGCTAAATGACGTGAATTTGCTATTGACATTCATGGCATACAATGTACTATTCTTCCTCACAACTAATTTTAATTCATATGCCATATGCTGAATTCGATTTGTCACAACTTATTTGAAGAGTGAATATTTTTAAAATAGTTTTACTAAAATGCTTTCTGAATAATTTTATGAAATAATCATAGAGAAAAAATTGTTTGGAGGGAATTTCTGTGTTCCGCTAACCTTGAATATTATTCAGACTATTACATATATTTTATTTATTTTCTCAGAAGCATAGCAACGAGTTCCCACCACATCTGGAGTGTAATAAAATCCTTCTTAGTTTCTACTTCGTAAGGTATCTGTTGCTAGTAGCATGTGTACAAGATCACTCGTCTCTCCTCATTTCCTTTTCTTGAACTCTTCTTTTCACTTCAACATCCTCATTCAATAGCTCCAGTTAACTAATAACTTATTTTATATTCTTTCTCTTATAAGCCCCTATCACCTAATCTTCCAGAATCTTCATAACACAATCTCGCCTAAACCCTTGACAAACTAACGTTGTGTACTTATCTTTTCATATGCGTTATAAAGATGCGTCCCTAGTTCTTCTCTTAGCGAATTTGCGATTTTGTCAGGGTTTCGCACCCATAAAATACACATGCAAAACGAATCAGCATCGTTTTCTTTGTACCTATCACATTTTAGAAACAAGACACGTTTGCCATTTAATCAAATAATAACTTTTTGTATCTAAATATTTTTCTTCTGCATAAATAGAGAACTGTAAATATAAGATATCAATAATTAATGTTCTTCTCAAATACAAGTAGTGTCTCATGAACGTTCAGTGAACGCAAATTATACAAGAAACGTTCCGCGGGAATTGGTAGATAAAAGGGTACAGTTAATGTCCCTTTACGATAATTTTTAAAATGCGTAATGAGTAAAAAGTGTCGTCGCACATCCCTAAATCATTCAGAAACAAAATAAATAAATATACAATTTTGATTTTTCAACATGATAAGAATGGATTGACAACTAAACGTGTTCTTCTTCCTTTTATGAGAAAAAAACATCAAAATTATTCTTATAATCTCATCCTCACAACTGAACACAGCCTGAACATTTCATGTGAGATAAATTGTTTCGACAAAATTTGCTTGTGTATCATTTCTTGTGATCAATTACATTTCCAGTGATGAATACACTATTGCACGATTTAAAAATGTGTTAAAATGTTCTGAAACCACTTACTACGTAAATTATAAACTGTAGGTTAATACCAATAATACAATTTTGAAAATTTGGTATACAGAAAATATTCACATAAAAAGAAGTATTGTAATAAATTTGGTGTATGCGCATTTGTGAAATATAAGACTCGTAACATATTGCAAACGTAATTTACAGTTTCACTATCTTCTTAAAATATTTCCATGTAATTGAATGAGGTAAAACGTTTACTTAAAAATCGAGGATAATTTATAACGATAGATATGTATTTAGTGAAATATTCTGTTATCGATCTTCCTTATTTCCGTGGGGAATAAAACATCAGTCGGCAATAGACCAGGATGTTCTCGTTTAATATTAGTAACCAGCCTTGTGTCTGTTAAAAAGAAATGAGTGTTTAAATATACCATTCCTTTTGCTTTATTTGGTAAGCTAACAGCAATCGTTTCATCTCAAATTACGATCCAAAATTTACAAATCTATAAATGAAGGAATAAATTCAAAGTCTTATGCTTTATATTTTCACGAAGTTTTGTACAAGCGCAGTAACATCAATTATATTTTATTTTATAATAAATTCTACTATTGTGTGAAAATATTATATTTTAGTAATGATGCAAAACGGAAAAATATCTAATTTTTCTTGATAGTTGCCGAGGCTATTTACATAAGATTCATGTTAACCTGAAACAATTCAAGCAGGTACCAACTCACTGTAAAAACATTTAAAATAAATTTACTACAACAATTTACAAACAAATGTGTTTCTTAGTGAATGGGGAAATATATGTTTATGTACATTTTGTGCTTAATTATGGCAGAAATCAATGAAGGAATGGGTTTTGAACTCAGATGTTCGAGAAAACGAAAATAACAAGTACATATTCCTTAATATTCTATGTCCAGAAATACAATGTTTAGTGATATTACTACAATACGCATTTCACAAACATGTGCTCAAAACATAACTTCATTACATTGTGTAGTTTGTTGCAAGCAAAATAAAAATAAATTAATGAACACATAATTGGAATAAGAAATGAGTTAATGAATCCCCTCAGATATCCTACTTGCCTATTTGATTTATAGCAAATTTCAGGAGCACAAATAAAGCTGAAAACGCTATTTAACAATTCCAATAATTGCCATTCTCCTTTTGTCATAATTCAATTTGGCACGGCTATCAGTAAAATCATGCTCGTAGCAAGGATTTTGTTTCGGTGCGCGTTTCATTTGTCAGTCTTCTTTTCTCACCATTGAATGGCATCATTTATTGAATGAATAAGCTCAATTATTAAATTGCAATTACATATAATTTTTACTTTAGAATAAATGTAAAAAAAGTGTCCAACCGGTTCTCATAACCAGGTTATCACAAAATCCTTTGCAGACATTGTACACTATTCATACGGGCAGTGCATTCATACGGAAAATCTATTGCGAACAAAGTATGAAAATGTATTGCGTTCTATTTAATGCAGAGGATGACAATACTCTTAAAATTCGAAATGTAGTAGGAAGTGGTGTACGATAAATCGTACCTTCATTTTAAAAGATGTAAGTGTCAAAACGAAATCAGGAGAAGCTGATGAATATCTTTTCCTTCTAATTTTATTCTTTTTTCATACTGACGCAAACTCTCCCGCTTTAATTATATAGCGCTTTAGTTGTATTAATGCCTCTCTTAGGTTTAATTTATTATTTAACGTCCAAAAAAATATTAAACACTATCTGACGTGTAGGGAAGAAGTGCAATCTGAGCAATTTCCTTAAGTTCCGGATTTCTAATCTCAATCTTTCAAGTTCAATTCTGCGTAAAGATTGATGGCAATGGAAAAGAAAATTCTGCACAATATTTGCAAAATATGTTAACAATGAATATTTCGCAATGGAACGGAAGAAGAAAAACAAGAAAGAAAAAAGAGAAAAAAAGGTGGTATTGATTCACAAGAACAAGTACAATATTCGTATCAGGCAAACTTAGTAATTTAGAACTATATAAATGGAAACTGATACATCTGTAGCTTTATTAAGGTGAATATCGTTTTCGTTTTTGAAGCTCAGTAAGTCTCTAATTTTATACAGATACACTCTGGAAAACTAGTTCTGCAAGAACAGAGCATTTTTTTAACTTTTGCAATTTTCTTAAATTCAGAGAGTTCAACGAACTGAGACTGCATAATTTTATAAGCACACATTGGTCTGTTGGAGAAAAACATTCAAGGAATTTTTTGAGAAAAAGTTTTCTATAAATTGCCGTCACATTAAAACAGAAACTATACGAAACCGACTCATATTTTTTAGAATATTTGTATATGATCGTATATAAATTTCCAATTTTTAAAAACGAATTTCATTAAGTAACTATTGCCAATATTGTATTCTATTACAATTAGTTTCCTAATGGAATTGAAAATAACTAGTAACTTTTTACAATTTTTACTTTATTTCTTTAGGAAACCAATCGTAATAGTATACAATATTGGCGACAGTGACTTGTTTCCTTAATGAAATTTGTTTTTAAAAATTACATATTTAAATAAAGTCTTATTCATTTTTTAAATATGAGTCGGTTTCGCCTATTCTATGTTTGATGTGACGGCAATTTATAATTTTTTTTCCAAAACATTTCCTTCAATGTTTTTGTCCAACAGACCAATGCGTGCATATAAAATGATAGTCTCAGCAGAAAAATTATTTTTGTGTAGCCCTGATATAAAAGGAATGGATAAATATTGTCCCCAAATGTAGAAAAATTACTTCCTCTAAGTCGTGTACTCAGAAATCCCTATTTGTGGGTCCTTGATACTGAAAAATTGCTAGGCGGAAATACGTCTGTCTGTCCGTCTATCTGTGGTCAAACTATTGCCTAAACTGATCTCCAAAACTGATGTTCCCCAATCGATCTAGGATCTGGAATTAAAAGCATATTATTATTTTGAAGGTACTTCACAATATGTCTTAACAATGTTTTTAAAAGTTTCTAAAAAGTTGCTTTAAATTGTTTTATGTAACTTTTTTCTAAGTTAGCACAAACATTCCTTTAAAATAGTACTTGTCTAATTTTCATTTAAATTTCTAATTTTTCGAAAAATGCAAACATTCAAAATTTTGTTGACGTCTTGCTACAAGTACGTTATTGAAGATAGACTTTTTTCTTTTCGAACTCTGTTCTTAAAACAGATACAATTTTTTGAGAATAGTCAGCACTATTACTGTACTAGTATCATTCATACGATTTACAACGAAATGGTATAAAAATGCACCATTTTAGAAAGCTGGATTTTCAAACCTTATTAACGCAATTCAAAATGAAAAGTAAAATATTTAATGATTCTATCACTTAACAAACCACCAATAAACGTTTTAGTCTGAGCTTATAAACTAGAAACTAAAATTCTATAAAAGTCGTTCCTCAGAATATAATCGTTTAAATTTTAAGCACTTCGCATACCTAAAAGGAAAACGTCACAAACCATATTTTATATTTTAATCTTGAGAAGACGAGATGTATTATCTGCACCAGATATAAATCAGATTTAGTAACCGACTTCTTACAGAAAAACGCGTAGTTAAAACGACCACTGTAAACAGTTTTTATCGTTATTTCTTGCAAAATCTTTCACTTGTACCGCAATCCTACTTTCATTGGTTGCTTAGTTCAAAATATCCGTCTCCATTATTTCATGCTGGATGATTCAGGCATAGGCAAGAGTAGGTAGATAAAATATTCCGTGTCGAATTTCCTTGTAACATTACAAACGAGTGAGGCCTATCTGCTTTTATATCACAAATTGCATAACTCGACGTATAGATTAGAACGTAGATCTCAAAAGCAATAGCATGATTATTACAACATGTTTTGGGCTGAAAGGACACAAGCAGATAATCATGACAAGCAAGTTTTCAGGGAAATCTAAGGACGTGTCGCCTTTGACAATTCCTTACATCACAACGTAAAATGTTTTACGTTAAATGATGAACGGGCATTGACACACACAGTACCTAGGCTTTATCTCACAAATATCGGGCTGGAAATTTGCAATGTCATAATATCAGATACGTAAGACCATGTCTCATATGTGGTAAAGGAAAATCGTTAGGAATGTAGGATAGAAACAATTGTCTTAACGGTGATAATTGACTGTTAAATTCATTGAAAAGGCAAGATAAGTTTGGATTTGAAGAAGCATATTACATGAATACTTTTATTGTTCCAGCATAAAAAAGCTATTTTGGTTGAACCCACCAATGTGAAGCCTCCCTCGGACGCAAGAATAAATTGCAATATCGTTTTATTCTTCATTAATTTTTTAAATTTTTAACCACTAATCATAAATGTATTTAGCAATATAATACATTTCTTCCAAATTTGTGTTAAAATATTTTCATTTTTTTAGATATGGCAAGCAAATGTATATTTTGATCATTTTCTGTACAAAAATAAATAAATGTCTTTATTGGTGGCGAGGCTCAGATCATTTGGTTTTTAGTAGTATTTTCATGGCGACAATGATCAACTTATTATTTTTTGTATTTTTTAAGAACATGTTCAGCATTCACAATCTTTCTCTGATAGCAGAATTGTCATCTACATCTACAGATACTACAATAAGATTGCAACAAATTTATGAGCGGACCTGCCCCTAAGAGAACTTCTATATATCAACGAAGCGATTAGGCATGGGGACGGCTTCGAATTATTTTGTGTCCGGTAAGTGATAAACGTTAAACTATCTTTTCGGGATAGAAAAGGCTCATCAAGGCAAAACAATAACTCATTACCTAAAGATAGAATAAAAAATTATGTTATGATCTTTTGGAGTCAGTATCGAATTGATATACGACTGTTCAGAAAAAAATGAACTATGAGTAGTGGTTCAGTATGTTTTGATATCACATAGAACTTCTTACAATTGGCACGTCTCATCCAAATATGAATCCATGAATCAAATTTAAGAATTGTTAAAAAGCAAAATATAATGCAATATAATATAATATAATATAATATAATATAATATAATATAATATAATATAATATAATATAAAAATAATCATATTAAAAACTTTTTAAGAAAGTGTGCCTCGTTCTTAATTTCAAACTCATCATCACAGAACCAACGCTGTCATTTATTTTATATCATTTCAACTATAACGCAACATACGTAACATTTAGAAGACGTACTATTATAAAAATGTAATGAAATGAACTAACTTTAATACCGCACTGAACGCTTAATAGTCCAGTCCATTTTATTTTATTTTAACTGATACACCATAAGTTTAGATCAAGTTTCACGACGATCACCAGTGTCTCCTTGCCGGGAGGGCATTAGCCGAGGGAGGTCAACGTCCGCAAGTATTCTCACCACTATAGGGCCATGTGTGCACTCGGCTCCCCCATACGGTAGGTGTACTTTTACGCGTTAATCTCGTATGGAAAAAAGGCACTTTCCCTTATTTACTGTTTTTATAAAGCCCCCGAAATGTTCAAACACTGGGTCGGGCCGAAGCTCTGTGAGGAAGGTGCATGGTCGCCCGGCGGGGGAACCCGCAATCCCCCAAACCCGCAAATATTGACCTGCGTGTTCGTCTCTGGCCAGAGGAAGCAAAAAACGCGCCCCAATCGGCTTAGTTTGATGAGCCAATGCTCGCCGGAAGGTCAAAGGCCTTTCTCAGAAGTTGTGTGGGTCGCTATGGCACCGGTTACTCCACCGAGGAAATGCGATCATTATTGAGGTGTATGCGACCGAATGTGGAAAACGGAGTGCAATACGTGATGCATTTTTTGTAAAACGTAGGCACTTAAAAATAAATCATGTAAAACCCCCGATTTCATTCATTTACTATAATATTTTAGGATCACCGAAGACAGAAATATATAAAACTAAATGCCTTAGGTCTCGTTTCATAAGAGAAATATTTTAGCTGCACGTTTGTGTATTTAAATATCACCACACTCAGTTAGGCAGTTTAATTAAAAAATTCAGTATTACAGATAAAGAAATGTATGCTATTTGCATGATATTTTCTAATTATTTAGATATATTCGTTTTTATAGTATGAAATTCACGTCATATGAATAAGTAGACAAATTTAAGAGGACACAAAGAAGAAATGACTGCCCTTATTTTACTTTATTTTTGAAGATGCCGTTAAATTTTAGGTTTTTAACACAGCAATGTCGATTAAAGCATTATTTACGTTTTATTCCAATCTATGTAAAAATTTGCCCAGTAAATAGTAAATGTATGGAACTTTTCTAATCTGAGTTTGCCAATATTCATGCTATGAACCACCATGTTCTGAATATTATATCATAATTAATACACTTTGTACGAATTACAACTCCTAAAGAGCGAGAGCTGACATGCACCCGGCACTACTGAACCCAGCGTTTCCAATGGTTGTGTTTGCTGGGCCTATTCCCAAATTGATGTAATTTTCCCATTAGAGGATTCTGCAAGCGAACTCGGTGCAATACAAAGCAGCAATATAAAATACCGAGAAACCGACTTACTGCACATAAATGAGAGCGACTTTTCCACTGCACGAGCTTTCATATTTGGCACAGAATATCGGGAACACTAGATGCAATATAATTCAGTTGGGACCTGCAAACATTTCAACATAATGTATCACGCGCCATAAAACATTTAAGTTATTGCATATCATAAGCTCGCAACATCCTATAATATGGATTTTAGGAATTCCAATTCATTTATATTTCTTAAAAACTTATTTTATGTTGGATGGAAGTTGGTAGAATTTGAAAGAAGATAATATTTGAAACGTTTTAAGGGACATCCATACTTGTGTGATGAAGTCAACATGAAAACTTTCATTCCCTTTCTGAGCATCTCCACATTACGCAACGCAAGTTTTACTGTGTTTTTCAAAAGTCGTCTTCCTTCGTGGTGACAGAAATTATTTACATATTTATCCAAATATTCTTCAAATAGTTACCTGTCATTAACGTAGTTTTTTTGATTGAACAATTTTATAACACGGGTTATCTTGCACATTAGTGTGAGTTATTTGCTGTTAATTGATCGTGTAAACAAAATGTCTGCATTAGCAAAAATGCTGCTGAAGAAAACCGTACAACATGATTTTCAAAAACGTATCATCCATACTGCTCAAGAACATCAAATTAAAAACTCGTATTACACTGTAACAAATTATATATGAACAAAAACAATATTCACGAATTCTGCAATATCGTAGTATATTTTTTTATAGAAAACAGTTATTCACACACCACAAATATTAAAAAAGCTACTGACCCACTATCCAACACGTGAAGGGCAAAGGTCTTAAGCGGGGTGTCCCTTTCCTGCGAGCTTTACTATATGATGACAGCTGTATCGTAAATAGTTAGGCACTAAGAGAATTGAGTTGGTATCGGAATAGGCGGGAACATGTCTAATATTTGCATTTTCTGTAAAAATCGAAAATGTTGTGTTTAGATTTTTCCCGAGTTCTTCGGTCACTAAAAAACCGTAGACATCTATCACATGGCGGAGACTACATAGTTTTTTTCATAATTTCTGCGCATATTGGAAATTAGAAAAACAGATAATTTAAAAATAATATTGCAAATATAAACTATTGTACGGCTTCAGCTGACAAAACCAAAACAAAGACTTTCATAGACAAATTCTCAAGTAACAAAGAAAATTGTAATAGATAACAAAATTTTAAAAAAGTGAAGAATTTTAAGTAGTTGGAATGCTACGATCTTTATGAAAAAGATATGGACTTAGTCGATAAATTTAAAAAAGTTTAGAAATACGTATACATGTGGAAATTTAAAAAAGAACATGAAGAAAGAAGAAGAAAGAGAGAAGCCTACGAAAGTTCTTTAATACTATTGCATTTCCTCCGGTTATGCATGGCCGTCAATCCATTGTAATTTTGGAAAGAGATAAAGTAGTATTCCGGCTGGAGATATGTATTATTTTAAAATGTACTTTAGCATATACTCGAGGAGAACAAAACCTCCTAGTGGAAAATGGATATAAGAAAAGAGCTGAATGTCATGTCTTTGCTAGAAAAAGTATCTACTAATAAGAAGAAATGGTGCGAACGTGGAAAGGATGCCAAATTACAGATTGGGGAGGGATTCTCAAACTGACATAACCAAATTCGCAACGCACGGCAATTAAAAGAATAGAGCAACTTTCATATATGAAATATAAATTAATTATAATAGTCCAAGTTTTCTCTAGATTTTAAATTTTGCAAGAAGTCCAATTACACTAGTGCATCCGATTCACATTCACCTAAGGACAGTACAGCAAAAAATATTCAATTATAAGTCGGATGTTTGTTTGAAAAATTTCTGGGGAATGTTCATTCATCATGAAACTATTTCATCTTATACAATGCGTGTACACCAGTATTACGAAAAAGTTTTATTATTCAGTCTCTGAACTCCGGAGTAAAATCTATTCAGTCCTGGTCTCTATTTTTATTTATGATAATGGTTATTCAATTTGAAAGTAAATCTGGTTCTATATAAACATTCATACAAAGAGAATCCTGAAATATATTATTATCAATGTGGAGACAGAAATATTTCAAATACTCAGTAGTGACAAGTTATAAAGTTAGTTTTCATGCGTTTTATACTATTTACCATAATTCATTTTTTAAAATATTTAAGAATCTCAATTTACATCTTGGAGATGCATTACATGTTTAGAGTCGAGTGACAGATATTATCCTTAAAACTGTGAATTCTTATGTTGTTGATGATGCTATACGATATAATGCGGTCAGTCTATAACTCTAATTTCGAGGTTCAGTAATGCAATCGCTCATTACTTAGTAGAATTCCTATCTTTATCTCCCAGTTCAGCGCAGTGTAACCACAGAGTTACCTGGCTTTTGGAAGATTGGCGATTAAGATTTCAATTTGTTTTCGTTATGAAATTCGTGAATTATGAAAAGAATAGCTTTGTATGATTCCATTTTAATCCTTGAAAGGGTACTCGATGTTGTAATACTAGTGTCAACATATCTACATAAATGAGAAAAAATATAAATCATTAATATTAAATATTTACATTAATACGCAGATTATTAATAAATGAAGCTTTCAAGCAATAAATCCATTTTGATTTCAGAATAACCTCTTATTTTCTTTTGAACATTAGACCACTTGGTCCGTTGCAACTCATTGATCAATCCCTCTTCTTTTGGGTCTTCCGATATTAATTTTTTTGCCCCTCAGGATGTGTAATATAGAATTTGCTTTGGGATGTGTTTACCGTTCATTCTTATTACATGCTCTTTCCATTTCGTCTTTAAATCTTCGGTTTTATTATTGAAATTGTAGAATCCAAGTATTCTTTTGATACTATCCCGGCACGTTTTCTTGAGGCCAGATATCGCGAGATGCGAGAGGTAAGGGGTTGGTAATTTCGATTCCAGGACAATTACTGCGCATCTCAACTCGCGTTTCGTTGCCTGACGGTACCGAACATTCCTGGTTATCAGATTTTGTCAACAATTCTCGTTGCTATCTTTTTTCTTAATTCAACCAATGTTGGTAAAAGAGTAGAAGGAGAAACTCAATAACACTTGCGTGCGTAATATTCTCGTTTTCTATTCTATCTCTTGATACTCCAATACTCCTGTTGACACTCCAAACAAAGATCGTATAAATGTCATCTCAGCTGCTTGAATTTAAATAGTACTAAGTGTAAACTTTTCACTTTCATTGGAGACTGTCAAGACTTAATAAAACGTGAGTAATAAATCTGTGTCGCATATCCGATTGAATATTTCAATCTTCCAGTCAACATACGCCCTACCGAGATAAGAGGTTTCACATACGAAGAATCAGAAGATACAAAGGGATGTGATTTACAGTCTTATACCGCCTGTCTCGTTGAGCTCTTCCGTTCAATTGTCACACGTTCGTTTGAATGTTTAAATTTTTGGGAGCGCATTTAAATTTGTAGAATTATGGGATTGTAGATAGATGAGCAACACTCAAATGTTTCATAGAAACATATATTTTTTATTATTACTTTCTTACTACATTTACGGATTGAAAGTCTCGCAAATATAATTGAATGATTCATATCATTTCTGCTTAATGTCAGTGCTATGTTGAGATTAAATGTTCCTTCAAATAACGTATTTCTGATATATTTAAATTAAAATGAAAATAATAATTTTCATTAATGTCTGTACTGGCACAATCGCTCCTGACGTGGCCAGAGCCTTTGCGGCCATGGATTAGGGGAACATGTGGTTTGCACATAGACATCCCTTCGCCGTATTCTGGTTTTGTCTACCTGAGAACTGAGCTTTCTCTACCACACACAAACAGATTCTGGGAAAGCTCACACTATAATCTTCCCCGACCGGAAATCGAACCCGGGATCTTTTAATCGGGAGCCCGGGATCTCATCATGGGAAACTTTTCAACTCTTAATTTACACATATTTACCCTTACCCTCACCCTTGTATTGCATTGGGTTTGGTTTGAGATCCGGATTTATGTAGATTTGCCTATGCTGTAAAGAAAATACAGAGTTTCATATAAATATATTTATAATGGTTCAAGCCAAATAAATGTTATATTACGGGTACCAAATATATTGAATTTTATAATTATTTTTTTCTCCAAGTTCTTTAATTCATCTTGGAAAATTGATCTCAGGAAAAGTTGCTAATAACTATAAAATATCAGATAAAATAAGACAAAGTTGATACACTACATATGACAATATTTTTCCAAACGAAGTAAAATGTGGAAGCATACTACGCGGGTTTTCATTTAGAACAGACAGCGTTTCCAATTTGCTTAAATGTGTGCAACTTCAAAACTCCTAAATCCTGGCCCAATTTAAGTCTGAAAATATGGTATCTCTAGTGAGATTGCGGGCGATTTTCTCTTCTATTGATACATTTTCGGGAATTTTCTATTCCATTTTTACTGCTGGAAATAATTAAGTGAAATTTATATTTGTCGATTTGTCTTCAGGAGAGAAAAACATAGTACTGATCAAATAATAAAACTTACAATTGCTGAAACTTGCGTGTATAATATTATTTTCTACTCTATACCTTCTTGATACATCTTAACGTTAATAAAAGATGTAATAAAAACAAGATTGTCAAATTAGTCAAACGAAATTTCCAGTAATGTGTCTCATTCTTACTTCCCCTTCTCGATGTCTTGCTCAGCGAATGCGCTAAGCAGATTCGCAACAAGCTGGTCACATAAAATCAGGTTCCAAGAGACCCACGAAGGCGCCTACCAATAACGAGAATCCTGAAGCATATCGCGCCGTTCGAAGGGACTTTAATTAAATTAAGGATGTTAATGTTAAAGCACAAAACGTGAAGAAATTATGTCCAAAATTACTCAGAGAATCGTTTAACGCAGGCAGAAATTTCGAAAGTATCCAATCAACAAATTGTACACACCTGAACTTCCTGAGATAACACGAATACACCCTCGCACAGAAAACTTTGTTGGCTGGTAAGGGTGTGAATAAGAATATAAAGAAATAATTAAACTCTGAAGTGATATATTATAGCATATTCACGTAACGAAATCGCCCTTAGCTCACAATAATTCTAACTATTAGAATTGTTAAGACCAATTACCTAAGAGGAGCACGTTAAAGTAACGCAACAGAGTATATGTTATATTCGAACATCGAACAAGTCGAATGTTATATTTGATATAATAGTTTAAATGCAGGTGCCGATCATTCCGGTCCTCCTTGTGCTTTTGGAGATGTAGGTGACATAACTGTTCTGTTCAATTTGTGTTAGTTGGAAAGAGGCAATGTGAGTTTTATGAAATTATTGCTGTTATGTTACTTCTTATCTTCGAAATTCCTTTTTGTTGCGTGTATTTGTAGATTTTGTTCTTAAATTTTTCAATATAGTGTTTGCAATTAGAGAGTGGTTGCGGAAAAAGGTTGTATTTAGGTGCTGCAAGAAAGAGTACATTATTTGGATTCCTAGTTTCTAGTAAGTGTGCATTGCGCACAAACCAGGGAACATTATTAATTAAATACCTTATTTTGCACCGTTTGAAGAATTTTGATGGTAGTTGAATCTGTAGGCCAAATGAAGCGTAGGTGAAGGTTGGGTGAGAAAAATATTTATATTTGGCATCTCAATTTTATGAACTTTGTAACAGACAACAAATCGAGTTATTATAATATCAATGTAAAAACGAGTTACTTTCATCCTGAGAAAAAAATTGACTAAACAACCCGAGCTGCGGATTGTATACATACAACTACTTCAATGACTCATGGATTGTATACACACAACTAGCGATTCCAGAAGGCCTTATCGCCAGTGAACAAGACTGCCTTCTGTACGGTTAAAATAATCACAACTATGGTAAGGGACAAAATAACACGTTTTTACAGTATAGTAAATGTTTGCACATGTAAAAATACTAAACAACATTCTTGTTTAATAATTGTATCACTATTTTAATACCAAGTACTTCAGAGGCCAACGTGATCCGCATCCCTAGTCCATTACCAAGATAGAGAGTAAGCCTACAGCATCATTTTTCCACAATTCATTTTTAGGGAGTTTATCCCTACAGGAAGGATGGACAGAATGGCAACGTACACGTATATTTGTATAAAAATGTTTTGGACATTTTACGATGAACGGACTTTACTTTGTTTTAAGTAAATTGCGGAACCTCACTATTGATTTGGAATTGCGTGAGCTAATGACTGAACACTGCATGGCAAAGTTGGCAAAGTAGATAAGTTTTGTAAAAATGAGTGATTAATATAGCAAAAATGTTCTTTTGGTTTCAAGGTCATATGACTTGAATCCATCCTTCGTACTTTCAATATAAACAATTTCTCCACTGCTTATGAGCTGAAGGGAATTTTTTAATAAATAATTAGCCAAAATCGAAGCATATGCCCACAGACTTCTTTACCCATTTCAATACCATAGTATATGTAATATATTGTGCATCATGGGAGCTTAATACCAAAATATCATAACAAAATATTAAAAATATTGCATATTTAAATAACTTTTAAAGAAGAGTTAATTGCTAATAAATACTAGTACTTCTTGAATATTAGTTTACGAAATACTTAATCAAATGATATTCAACAGACGTCGATTGCTATTTTTATGCTTTTCTAGTTTTATTTTTCTCGTTTTCAGAGACTGAAAAGACAATCTTAGTAGCTCGACGATAACTTAAAAGACCTTTAATTCAATCAAACATGCAATTGAATCAACTGAATATTTGATTGTGAATTAGTGTTCATTTAATTAATGTTAATCCGCGTCGTAAGAGGAGGTTTAATACATTATGAAACATTTAATACAATATTTTGAAAAAAACGTTATTTCAGTAGCTGCAGAGCATTAGCAATCTGCAGCTCTCTATCTGAAAGGTAACCATACCATCTAACGATGTGAGGCAAAACGTTTTTACCGCTTGTGAAAGACAGCTAGTTAAACAATATTTCTGTTAACAACACCAAGCTATAAGGACCGGGAAAAATTATTCCATCAAACGTTAAATATCAAGTAAATATATCATTTCCTAAAACCCAAGATTAATATATATTGTTGTGTGTAATGTAACAATAGAGAATCCGACGATATGAAATAAAGAACAACCCGTAGATTCGTGTTTGCGTGTCGGAGGAACCCTAACCGAGCAGCAAATAAATTTCCCTTCCGGTGTTTTTCGTGTTGGCGTGTTTTCGCAAACCGCGCAATTCCCAAGCTAAAAAATATACCTCAAAGCGCCGAATTCCAGCAATGATTCGTGATACCGTGACAAAGGCAATGAACGTAGTACCAATCAGAATGTCGGGGAAATTTTGTAACCAGTCTAATTATTTTCAGTAAATAAATGAGCTTCGTAAATTATGACACTGTATTTGATATTTCTCATTTAACGGTTAACGGTGGTTTCGTTTAGGAATGCCAGTTCAAACATGGGAGCCGTGCGAACTATTTACGTATTTACACTTTGCTATTTTGTTTTTCTCCTTTTTGCCTTGTAGTTGTCGAACGCGACAGCCGTAACCATGAAACACACACACAAGTGTAAAAAGACAATTAAAACTAGTCCGGAAAATATATAGTATAGAATGGTAAAATATGTGCATAAATGTGTAATGAAAACGAAGAACTGGGTGTATCGAGAGTGTTTCTATTATTCTGCAATGCAAATTTGTGCCTAGAAAGCTTTTTTTTTTTCAAACAAACTTTTGAGGGCTTATTGTGGCTCAGCTATTCAGAATATCTGAGTAGTGTATTAGACAAAATATGCATAAAATTGTCTTTAGAGCTTATTTTCGAATTTTCGGAGTTTTCTCTCCGGACATCCTGCATGCAGGACAGACGAAGGTTGACTCGGACTGTGTGCATCCGGCGGCGGTTTCAAGTGGGCACCTGGCGTCGTTAGCAAGTAATTTTGAATTTGTGCAAGAAACAATTTTTCGATTTCAAAAATAAAACCTATAAACCTCAATAAATATTTTGGGAAAATAAATTTCAAGAAAATTGGTAGAATAATAACGTTGTTTAAAATATGTCAAATATGTGCAAAATATGTAATTGTGTAAAAGAATGTGAAAATGAATATTGTATTAAGATTGCAATGTTTTGCTAGATTACATTTTTGAGAAGGGAACACAGAAAGACGAAACATATGTAGCTGCATATACAAAAGTCCACAATCATTTTTACACATGTCAGAATATTAGTTGTAATTATTACAACTCAAGTATTCTGACATGTATGACAATGATTGTAAACTTGCCATCATTAATCAATAAGTTTTTTACAAAAATTACAAAAACGCCTTGGGCCATATGATAAGACACTAACATCAAGACTGATAAGAATTCATCGAAATGGGATATGTAAATGTTGTATCACCTAGGAATTTAGTTTTTATGGGATTTCTTAAACTGAAACCAGATACCATTTACATTCTACCCTTAACCTAAAATGACTTTTGGAATCTTACCAAGGCAATAATTCACTGATGATTGTGAAGCGGAAAGAAAGCAAGGGTCCCCACGATACTTCAGACAGGAAACAGACCGGGAGCGGTGCGGAGAGCCTCCTAGGGGAAGAAAGGCCATGTTAGTAACCGCGAAAAGATAAGTGTACTAATGGTAAAATTACGATGGAAAATAAAAATAAAACACGCTCGAAGTTGCAAACATGCAGAATTTCAATTTTAATTTGAAAATATAATTGTAAGAATTTGGGTATTCATAGTATTGTACCAATAGAGAAATAAGTACGATTGATGAGTCAATCAAGCACCTTCATAATCATTTACAATGGAAAAAGTTTTATCTTTTAAAATAGTGTTACCGTGAAGAGGAGAGTGTATTTAATATATGCAACCCTATTAAATAAGTAAATTATATAATTTTATTTTGCCAACTCTTTCTTCTGGAATCACGCTTGAACTACATACGAAACTAAACACACACAGCTACATTCCTCACACTCACACATTTGCTCAGATACGAACCACTATATACTGAAAAGCCCCCGAGCGAGAAAAGACATATGTGACCCAGCGGTTGGAACGACGTGCTCTACGTCCAAAAGGAGGCCCCTACTTGTTGTTTTCCCGTTCGCCGGCTGTCATTCAGCCGGAGCCTTTCCTTATGGAAACTTGGGCCTGCTAACACACAAACTATTCTTTGACGCCCTCATAGCAGCTTAGAAGTGAAGAAAAATATATTCTATTGGCATATTTATATTAAATTCTGCGAATTAATATTTCCCTTTGAGAGACAGTGTGGATCTTGTCTTTCCTCGGGCTGCGATACTGATTTCAGAAAGGATTTTGAAATTCCAGGTTCACTTTCATTTTCCTCCCTAAATTATTACTTTGTAGTCACCTCAAAAATAAGATCTCGAATCTTCAGTCGTAAAATCTTCGTTCAAGGCTGTTGTGAGCTGTAACTTTGCACACACATTAAGATTAAGGTCTACTAACGCTGTTCAAAAGATGGTTAATATTGGTGCAGGTTGAGAGGACAAAGATGCAATTTTGTATTAGAAAATAGGGATGTCTGTATTGACATATACTCCAGTGGATGTTTGGTATCTGGTGTCTGTATGTCTGAATAAATGGCATGACGTGTATCGAAAAACTCAACCAGATTAAAAGTTTTTGAGCTGAAATTTTGTAAATACGTAAGGAATATGCTCTAGTTGTGTCGTTCGGGATGTCATTAGGATATTTTAATGTATGCGGGAAAGTTATTAGAATCTACAAGCTCGCTATATTTCCACTTTTCATTAAAACTCTGATATTGAAAAATTGCAAAAATCATTATATAAGTAAAACATTAAGGGTTATCTTTTAAAACTTTGAGCATTCTACATAACCAAATTTCTTTCTTTGTTTATTTTTTTAATTCAATAAGTGGAAACATCTAGCGTCTCTAGATGCCTTCCAGCTCTCTATTATTAATCAGTTTTATAGCGTAAACAGTTAAATTTAATGAAATCGTAAAATTGATAGGATTGAGGCTTATCTGCGTCATTTTTGAAACCGCTGCTTGGTTGTTCCAAGAAATCCAAGAAGGCGGTGGGCTACAACTAGCAAGCATGTGTCAGTATGAAGTTAAAGATAGCGAATAGAAGATAGTAAATATTTTTAATTCGAAAATCGAGGGTTTGCAAATGCAAAGACAAGTGATATCGCAACGCAATGTGCAGCAACCGTTTGACACGTGTGTACCTTCACAAAGAGTGATCATAATTATATGTGGTGCATTTCATTTTTAAGGTAAGGTGAACAGCAGGATTTCTTTGCCCTAGTTCCCACATACACTTGTAAATACAAAAATTTTAATAACATTTTCAGAAATATCTTCGCAGTGAATAGTGATTTTGATGTTCCAATATTTGTAAACCGCCCTAATTTCATTAGTCTTCGTGAATTAATACTGAACGATACGAAACAATGTTTTTGGAGTTTTCTAATATTATATAACAAATATTTAGAACTTTTCTAACTTTTCCTTAGTAATATTCAACATCAAATTTTGGGCATGCATCCTTGCTGCTCAAATTTTTAAGATATATTCTAACTTTCCAAACCGTATTTAACAATATGAATTTTTTTGGCTTAGATATTCTCTGCATATCTTCATTCAAATGTAGATTATGAAATGTTGTAGTGCACGTTTTAAAAAATATGAATTGTTGAATAATGTTACTAAGAGAAGAAAAAATTCTGTAAACTATGCATTCACACTAGTTTAACTTGCAACGCGTGTCATAGCATATTAACTAAGATTTTTTAGTGAGGTAAAAAAAGTCAGGGCTTTGCCAAAACGGGTACCCTCAATACCCATTGAATACTAGGTGAACATTGAATATTATGCGAACTAATATATTTATTAGAATTTTAAATACATTATAAGAATATATTGAGTTTTCGTCAGTCACATTGAAAAAAATTCACTAATACAATATCTGACAATATTATTTATTGTGGTACTAGAAACTCCATTACACTTGGCAGAATGTACTTCCGCAACTTTATAAAGAAGATGTCTGTGTTCAAAGATTAATACGAGGGATGTAACTATTAATCAATAAGAATATTTTACTAATTTTCTCTACGAGATAAAATGAAAAGGACTGATACTCCGTCTGTAGTCTTCTACACATAACAGGGCAAATGTAAGGTGATATCTGCCTTTACAAAATGTTTTTAAATCCCAACATTTTAATCAACTGCACTCAGTAGTAAAATACTCTTACAATTATTTATACTTACACAAAAGCAAATTGAAAGATTGTTTCATTTTGCTTTCTATCCTAATTGAAATTTACAATTTTTTATGTCTAATTCTCTATAATATTTTTGAGGAACATTAAAAAGTAGAAATAAAAACACGAGAACTGATTACACTGTCTCATACTTTGATGAATGTTCCATCAAATTAAGTTTTTCTCAAGAATAACAGATGACTATCCTTAAAATTGTCTTAAGAAAACTGTTCATCACACAAATTCTTTTGTTCAGAACGAATGTAACTACACCTTAATTGATCTACTGTTAGATGTCTCTATCACAACATTATATAACTTATTCTTGTTTACAAAATACACAGTTTGCACTTTGTGGAAGGGAAGGAGTGTCTGTCAACCTCTTCAAGCAATTACCTATTTATTTGAAATAAATATACGCTCTGGAAATGGAAGTGAAATGCAACACACTCGCTCAGAACACTTGCTACTGAAAGGGCGATGAAAAAATATTCTAAAGTCAACATTGCAAAGTGAATTACATTACGTTGTCCGTAGAGCCCTGATTTCAATTATTCGCAACAAGGCATGCACAAACAAAAATCTCAAATAATTTGATGAACTTGATGAAGACTAGGATGCCCAACATTAGTTAAACTAGAGTTTTTCTCCTCAACATAAACAGGCAAATCAGTTTTTTAAATACGTTTCGACTTGTTGGCCTTGGTACAATTGGTTTCCTTTCTTTGCAATTGGTTTTCTTCTTTTAAAATCGTAGAATGTTCATAGAAAATTCTTGATGAACATCTTGAAATATTTATAAAACTCTAGTGAATGAAAAAAATGGCTTCACAAACACAAAATATATTTTTAATTTATACAATTTGATATTTTAACAATTGGCTTTAACCAAATTCACATGCATGCAATACAGGGCTTGTTTATTCTTGATATGTTCCAAGAAAAGGAGACTCACGTGGTTTGAATGTTATAATCTTGGCATATCGTTGGAATTTAGGTAAGATGTAAGTTCCCTCTTATAGTTAAGGTTAATGCTTTTTATTAGAGAATTTTATATTTTTACTGTGTTTTATCATTTTAAGTTAAATTAAACTTTTATCACTTTCTGTTAATACTCCGGTTCTACAGCAGAATTATGAAGTTGTATGTATTTTATAACTCTTTATATTCTTAGCTTCGTTTTGAATTATTTGTAGTTGCATTATCTTACCAAAATGATTTACGGAACATACCGTACGTAAACAATGCATCACAAAATTACCCATATTAATTTTGGAAATTATACAGAGAAATGCTGTACTTTTAATACAGGGCTTAATAATATGTTATGTTTACACCATATTATATATATATATATATATATATATATATATATATATATATATATATATATATATTCAGTCTTAATATAATTTGTTTGAATTGCACTGATTCATTGTTGGCTGGGCAGATTTTCTTGAATTCCAGAATCTTTAAATAACTTTTTCCTAAATACATTTGAATTATAGTTAAAAGAGTAGCAATGCGTAGTTGGCTATATTTGAAAAAATCAATTCTAATAATATAAAACTTATTTGCATCGGTAAACAAACTACAAATTAGATTGTGAAGTATTGCTAACAAAATAACTTCTACCACCAGTAGCAAAGAGCAGTGCAACAAATCGTTGCGAAGTGATGCTATATTACGGTCAGAAGCAAAACAAAGTATCATCTTCGACTGTTGATTGATATTTCCGGTCACGTCAGCTGATAAAGTCAGGCCTCTCAGCCGGCGACGCGGCGTCACCCGGACAACGAATTCTAGCCATTTGCTAGAAACCTCCTTCAGACAACGGCTGAATATATAGTTAGAATCGAAAATCCACCATCGAAGGAACTTGAACCCTAGGAACTCCCGATTAGAATTGCTGCAGAGATAGTATTAGTGAGCTCTTTGAGCTAAGCCAGCATGTAGGATCATGTTAGATGACTTACAGTATTCGGTAAGTCATCTAACATCATTCATGAAGTTCCTAAAATACCGGAAAAAGTATGTGGTTTCAAAGCAATTTAAAAATATCAATTAATAATTTCTTGTCTTATTACCCAATTGAGCAGAAAATGAACATTCATTACGGCAGTTGTGGTACAATTATGCTCTCCAATTATTGCAAATTCAACTGATATTAAAATATGTTACTGACGTATTATGTAACATGAAAAACTCAAATATTACATTTAATTTTCATTAAGACGTCGGAAAATTGCTATTTTATTAAAAAATACTTGTTACTAGATTCACTATAAAAATTCGTGTCATCAATCATACGCAATTCATTTGGTTAATAGACCTACATACAAGAACAAAAGGTATCCAGCAAAAACTCACAAACACACTCATCAATTTGAGAGTGAAATAGTTGAAAAATGTGAAGATTATAAATCTTCAAATGTTCGGCCTCATTTTTGTTTTTGAATTAGGCTATACATTGTATATGGATGTCATTACACTTGATATCAGAGGATGGGAAGTGCCATTCTCTCAGCGTAATGTCAATCTGTGAAAAGCAGTCATAATTACCATGAGAAGGTTCTGTTTGTACCTGTATGCAGTAAACGAACCTATTCACAGGACCCCGGGGACAAATGAAGTCGCGTGTACGCGCTAGTCGCCCAGCAGGCCATCCTGTCCGATTCAACGGCCGGGAAGGTTTCAGCGACGGTGCCATGGCCACAATGACTGCAGCGTTGATGTTCCGTGTCGATACGTTTGCTCTCCGTACATGACTTCCTAAGTAATTCGCCTTTATTGTTAATAGCAGGAATCTGAGAGACCACGTCGAGAGGTGCCAGAACACGTCGAGAGCTGCCATCACTGATATACTTACACGTTTTGTTTGAGACAGTGAATTTAGATACGCCATTCGAAATATCATAGAAATATTGTTTTAATAATTATATCTCAGCTAGATGATAAAAAGAGTGAAAGAATTGAGTGATATCGCAAACTTGTACTGTTCAATTCATTCATAGTTATAAACATGCAACAAGACAGCGCTAGTTTGGTTCATAAAAACTACCTCGAGAGATGTTTTATCGGTTTTCACCATCAGATAGCTACGTAATATACTTGTATTTTATATAATATACTGTGTTAAATAACGAGCAATTCTAGTATTAATTTTTAGCAGTTAATTTATATCGAAAACTGCGAAGCAATCTACCGATTTCAGCGCTGCTTCTTACTGAAATTATCATTCATTTTCAATAAACGATAGCAAATACTGTAATATAATAAGTCATATCTCATCGTAGAACACGTATACATATTATTTCCTAATAATATCTTAAATTAGATGCAGGTCAATCAAAAATTGTCTGTAAATTCTTTTGGAAATGATAATCTTAACAATAAGGAATGAAGCAAGGCTATATATTGCCGAACATTTCTTATGTCTGCAAATGTATATATAATGTAAACCACAAACTTTACCAAACTGTATCAGAATAAGGCTTTGAGTTATTCACTGAAATAAAAAAAATGGCATTCAAAGAAAGTATCCCTTGAGAAATAAAATAACAACATATGAAATAATATTAGAACAAGTAAAATATTTCAAATATTCAGGGCGATACGTATCTTACGAAAAGAATATTGATTTAGATGAGAAATTGAATCATATCGCATCGGCGGAACAACTGAAAGACGTTTTTAAAGAAAAGAAACAGGGTATTATATCGTTGCTGTTGCAAAATTAATGCAAGAAAACAAAACAAGAGTAATTACACTAAAGGAAAAAGTCAGAATGCACGTAGCAGAAATGAAGTTCATGAGGAGCACTCTTGGTCATACATTCTAGAAAAGCAAATAAATAACACATAATACATTCCGGTATTAAATATGACAGGTTTTAAAAGTCGAGCGTAGTTAAGTATAATGAGTCCGGAGGACAGTAGGAGGCCGGAACATGCAATGAATTGTAGATCAGAGAGAAGACGAGACGACGAAAAGTCGAAAGCAAAGTGAGACAGGAACAGGTTCATTAGAGCTTAATCCTTGGAGTGAAAAGAATCGATAAACGACGGATTTAAATTTACATCATATTCTCTACGGAATATTTCACGGATATCATTGTTAAATTTACTCACAATTCAAAAAGCTGAAGAAACTGCTTCAAGAGACGTTGAGGATGCATATCGACATTAGCATAACGAGAGGTGCGCCTCGTTATATCCAATAAGAATGTTATAAACTTCGGTTACCAAATTTCGAAAATAGTGAAATTGATTAAAAAATTAAATTTAAATGGAAAATAAATTTGTAGAATTGTGGTATTGTATAGAGATAATGAGTAAGACTCATATGTTTCTATGAAACATATATGTCTTCTCAACTTTGTTACTACATTTACGGATATATCGCAACTCGCAAATATAATTGAATTATTTATATAATTTCTGCTTAATCTCAGTGCTATGTTGAGGTTAAATGTTTACTCAAATAATGTATTTCTGATATATCTCAGTTACAATGAAAATAATAATTTTCATTACTGTCTGCGCCAATCGCTCCTGACGTGGCCAGAGCCTACCAGCGTTGCGGCCATGGATTAGGGGAACATGTGGTTTGCACATAGACATCCCTTCTCCGTATTCTGGTTTTGTCTACCTGAGAACTGAGCTTTCTCTACCACACACAAACAGATACTGGAAAAACTCACACTATAATTTGCCCCAACCGGAAATCGAACCCGGGATCTTTTAATCGGGAGCCCGGGATTTCATCATGGAAATCTTTTCAATTCTTAAATCACTCATATTTATCCTTTCCCTTACCCTCCCTTACCATTGTATTACATTTGATACATCAACAATGCCCGTTTTGGATAATTCCTTGGTATAGATAAACTTGAGATCCCGATTTATGTATACTTGCTTATGCTTTAAAGAAAATACTGTTTCATATAAATACATTTATATTGGTTCAAGCCAATATTACGGGTACCAAATATATAGAAATGTACAATTAATTTTTCTCCAAGTTCTTTAATTCATCTTGGAAAATTGATCTCAGGAAAAGTTGCTAAAATAACAGAGAAAATAAGACAAAATTGATACACTACATGTGACAATATTTTTCCAAACGACGTAAAATGTGGAAGCATACTACGCGGGTTTTCATATAGAACAGACAGCGTTTCCAATTTCTTACTGGGAAACCTTTGTAGTATTATTCCTGGAGACATTTATTATCTCTACACCTCGTCAATGAATTGTTCCCAAACGCGATCGTTAAGGAGCTGCATTTTCGAAAGAAGTAAACACAACTTCACTGGCTTAGGAAGTGGGGAAACACAAAGCACAGCTGTATCAACATAAAATTACCGTCAAGAAACTTTCGACGAGTGGTGTTTGTTCTGACGTTCACGTGTTCGCGTGATGGCGATCGAACATGACAACTGCCTCTTTCTGTGCGCGTCTTCATATTCAACATCTAAATACTGGGTGAAATATTGTCCACATACATCGTTTCAAAGTATAGTGTTTTTAAGACGGCTTTTCTCTGCAATTTTAATGCAATGGTTTCAAATGTTTTAACTATTTTCTAAATTATTCGTTGAAGTATTTAAACAAATACACTTTTACATTAATAAAACATTAACATTTAAAACTTAGTGAATAATTTCTCGTGACGTTTTAACTAAGCAGGATAAATGGTCTTTCTTCTGCTTTTGCTGTGTTTATTTGACTCCTCATCTATCATATTCCATGATTCTCTATAATATTCCCCAAATTCTAAAAGTATAGAACTTTTAAGATTTATTTCCTCTACAATATTAATGCAATGTTTTCAAACGTAACATTTGTTTTCTGAATTATTAGTTGAAGAATTTAAACGAATATTCTTTTGTAGCAATAAAAACATTAATATTTACAACTTGCTTAGTAATTTCCCCTGATATTTTAACAAAGTTCTTTATTGCGATTTAGCTGCAGTAGTTGGACTCCTCGACTACCACATTCTATGATTTCTTGTCATATCATCTAAGTCTCCTCCAAACGGGTTTTTTCATTTTAGCGACATGTAATGTATAAAATTGTATATGTGATTCAAATTATTTTAGTTTGATAAATTATGTATATCGTTTGCTTTACATAACGTTTGTATATAATTTGTATTGTTAATACACATAGTTATTGGAAAGCATGTTCTGCAACAAATGGTATATTTTGATGTATGCTCTGATTATTTAGTTTCTTATTTGTTGAATCAATTTTGTTCAATGTGTTTACGGTAACGGGTAGTCCAATCAATTTCGTAATGCAATTCGTACTAATATTTGCTCAGCATTATGCAAGTATTATTAGACCAAAAATACTATTTTTGTATGGAAAGAGCAATAACTACAAATAAGAAGTAAAAAGAACACACATTTGTGAATACACTTACTCTAATTAGGTACTGATAAAATGCCTGGAATATGTCAATTATAATGATGAGGAATGGAATATTATCCCCAACATTAGCTAATCAACTCTAATATCATGCTTAGAGCTGATAAACTAGTACGAATATTGATTATTTCCATTCTTTCCTCCCCAAGACCGTTGATACAAAAATTCAATTGCAATGATTGACACAGTGATACCGTCTTTCATTACTTAGATTCGTTTCATGTATAAACGCAATGTACACTATCGTACCTGATATGCCCAAAGCAAAAAATCTACAATACATGTACAATAAATATAAGCAAGTTGAAGAAGAATATTACGATTCTGAAATAGCCCATGTTCACATAGAAGTATACTGATTCTATCCATATTCTATAGTCATAAGTAATCTAATTCTTCCTGTTTTACCAAAAATTAAGAAAAAATAACTTTATAATGTAACAGATGTTTGGATATGTTTTGTCATATCTGTATAAATAAATAATTTCAGTCTCATTAGTTTGATCGAGATGGACACTTTCCTTAATCTGATTTTTTAAAGAATTTTTTTATTATTATTTATGAACAACACATACGCTTGTATATAAATATCATAAGACTATACTATAAATCCGATATTTGTACAGACGTGTTCAACCATGTCTTTCCTAAGTTCCATGATATAATTGGAGACAAGCGCTGTTAAATGTCTGTGAAAGGTCCTGGCAGATTGCACAACATCGAAGTGACAATGAGGCAATATCAATACAAAAAAATCTTTAAAAAGGATTTTTTTCTCCAAATTAGAGTGGTTCCCTAATGAAGATGGCATTTTTATGCATGATGAAGCACAGTGCCACAAAGACAAAAGTGCCTTCAAGGACTTGGAAGAAATGCAATTTAAAATGTTACCATGACCACGTAATAGGTCTGACTTGAACCCCGCACAAAATTTATGAGATGTTACTAAGAGAAGAATAAGGAAATATACAAGAAGTCGTGGACCAAGTAGAGGAGATTCGGAACCGCGACGATAAAATTAAAAGCTCAGGTGAAATGTTGGTAAACATTATGCTGTTTTTGTTGATTAAGAAGAAAGGCACGCACACTGAACAGTATTAAATGTATGTCTGTAACATGTACACGAATTTAAACGTGTAATAAATGTAAATCGTTATCAAAAATTGTCTTAAGTCTAATAATTTGAACTAACCAATGCCGGAGCTACACAATTTGTGTCCGGATCATTGTTTAAACGTAAGGAAATAAACTAAAGATGTGAAAGATGTATGAAGAATTTCTGAGTTATTTTAGCTCAACAAATAATAAAAATTAGAATGTTTAATCTAGAAAAAGATTTTGGGTATTAGAAATTCCTCCGAGAGCTTAAAATGCTAAACAAATGTTGCGTTTAGCTAGTGTTTAATAAAATCACTTGTTAAATACATGCAATATTAAGTTTGAATTTCAGAAGAATCTATTTTAATGTTAAAGTCATTTGATTCATTCCAAAGAATCCTACCTTATAAGTAATTACTATAATTAATTATTTAAGGTATAAAATTAATTGAAAATTGTATGAAATATCACACTACTGTACCGCGACTTAAAAAAATTAAATTAACGATTTTCTCCAGTTCTAATTTCTTTTTCAATTTTTTACTGTTGTTTCCCGTCAGTCCCATTATTGGCCTCCAGACTTGTGGGCCTCCGAGGATTGAGGATTGCACGGTCTGCCCATGACTAGCGCCGGCACTGCACCTAACGGCTAATTGGTAAAAACAGTATTGTGTTCTTCCACAAGGTTATTTGCAAACTTTTTTCTTATACATATATTATTCCTCGGGTGCATCAATACCACGCGATAAAATAATTAAAGAATACAAGATAAAAATAAACATAATATTATTCTAGTACATAAGTATTTTTAATACTTTAACAACAAATTTATCGAAATTATCAATATTATCCTCGAGAACATCAATTTCTTCATTTAAAGATAAAAACTACTTCGTGATATCCATAATAATTAACTGTGAGCGAGCATAACATACTAAACTATTTTGCGAGGAAGTAAGTACAATGGTGATTCACGAGTATAAGCCATGAGAAACTAATAAATGAATAACTGACGTTTTCAGAGAATCAGTGATTCTTTTAATATCTGCTATGCATACGTAAGTTCATCAAATGAGCTCGTCTAAAGACAAATTCAAATAATATAAGTTTATATAAATAATATTCTTAATAATCAGATTACTGTCAGCACCAATAAAGTGAGTAATCCAGAATGACAAGAACTCAATTGCTTTATCTTAATAAATTCTATTTTCCTGCATTGACTAGACAAATATCCAAAAGTCTATGTTTTATATATATATATATATATATATATATATATATATATATATATATATATATATATATATATATAATATTTTAACTGTCGATCAAAAATAAGGTCAATCATTACAAAGATCAATTTTCATAATTTTCTCAGTCAAATGTACAGCATCGTATATGTTGATCATAGAGATACAATTTGTAAGAGAATGCGAATTAAAATTTCTCGAACTACAGTTGTAATTTTCGGCCATCATAGGACTGATTATCTGATCTGTAGATCGTACGTTGAAGATTTGTTGAACACAATCACTCGCATCAGTATCACATGTACTGCTCTGTTTACCCATGGTGCTATCATTAAGTTATAAAGTTTATTTTCCCTTTTTCCCTGTAGACTTTGTCTAAAAGAATGTATAAAATAGTTGCATAGAAATAATTGAATTAGTTTGTGAAAAAATGTCGAATGTTTTATAGTGTATTTTTGTTGCTATTCTTGTACTGTTCATTATCCATAGTACTAATTCCCAATGCGCGCAGAAATAGAAATATACACAACCTCCGGCCATGTGGGAGGTGTCTATGGTTTTGCTGGATACCCGGGATCTGTAAAAATTCAAACAATGAAACAGTTTCGATTTTAACTGAAAAAAGGAAAATTGTATTCCGGATATTCTCACATTGAGCGAACTGACTAATTTTCATGCTCAATACCTCACTGCTCACGACACAGCTGCCGCCATGCGACGGCAAGGTTTCAAGGAAGAGAACACGCGAGATTAAATATTTGCTCTTTCGTGTTGATACAGCAACGTTTTTGATATTCTTGGCACGTAAAAATCTATTTTCAGCATTTCCGTATTTGCTGTAATATGTTACTGCTATGTTCGTGAAGACTGTTTATGTTAATATATGAAATTTATTGTAAAGTTGTACGAGAGAATTATAATGCCTTGAACAACGTGCGAACACAGTTGGCACTACATTAAAAATTGAATTGGTTACACTGCATGACACGGTTTTGTGTCTGAAAAACTGATTGCTATTATAGCTTTCTGTTGGTTAGAGAGTGCTGGGAGAAGATGTCTTTGGTTTTATCATGTCTTGTTTTCGAGGTACACCCCGATAGGTTTTGTCCATATTAATCTATAGTATTAAATGTCATTTGCAAAAATGAAAACTCTGGTGCGAATCTAGTAATTATTACGATCGCTAATTTTGCGTTTCATTTAAGAGGATTTTCGAAGGAATTCAAACATAATATCGAGTAGCGTAGAGTGAATTCTGTAATGAACCAATATCTCATAGTGAAGGCATGCCTCCTCCTTTGCCTCAAAATAAAAGTCAAACTGACGATATTTTACTCCTCTAAACAAAACTCGGCTTAATAAAGAACTTTTTTCAGACAATGAATAAAAATGGAGAAATATTTTCATATTTAAAGTCTATTTAAAAAAATTAAGTGATGCAAAGTTAAAAGAACTGATCGTTGCATAAATATACTTTTTACTGAAAAACCAAACTGTCGATAAAAAACTAAATGACAAAAAATTATGAGCATAAACATTGTCTAAAATCATTTTAGAAGTTTTTTTGGTGATCACAGAGTCGAAAACATGGAATTTTTCGTAAACAATTGTGTAAATACATTTCAAAAGATGGATTGTCGGATGTCATTAATTTTTTTTTAAGTTCTTTGATTCCCTTCACATTTGAAGATATGAGTGACGAATAACAAGAGCAGTTCAACTAGGATGTAAAGGTTAAAAGGTTTCAAGGTCGTTGGGACGTTAGAAGATTACTTCTGGCGTTTAAAGTGAGGTGACACTTCCCAATATACTAAGACAAGTATAATATAAATAATTTTCATTTTTTGTGTACAATATATACTTTGAACCATATAGTCTGTATTTGAATGTGCCCAAAACATTATTATAAGTTTTGATGTCGTTTTCAGTCGTATTATTGATTATGAAATAAAGCAACGTCGAATGTCCTGATTCAGGACGTTTACTTTTTAATGGTTTTACTAATATTTGTTACTTACTTTACCTAAAAAACAGTACGTGATAGGAAAAAGTGCATACGTGTTATTATTAACCGCTGAGTATGAATAAAAACAAATTACTAGCAAATAAGCAAAAATTGAAGTGAATACTTCTTTTTAAAAGATGTAACGCAGTGTTGCCAGATCAAGTTTTTTAGTAAAAGGTTAAGTTTGTGCTGAAAATAAACATAGAAAATACGTACTGAAGCAAAAGAAAAATTTAACAACGAAACGAAACTACCAGTTTTTACACATGCTAACTTATTTGACCTCGGTTCTAATACGAAATATCTTGAGATTCAAAGGAAACAATAATTTTCGATTCGTCAACCCTTCGGCATTTATTAATCCTTCCTCAAGGCGATTACTCAAACAACTTACTGTTTATGTAGCGACCACATTTAATCACCTCCCAATATATTTTTGCAATTTGTAATCTGTATAGTTGATTTACTAATTTTATTTTTTCCAACATCTTTACCAATGAAATTAGTACCATACATGTAAAATTCTAAGTTACTGTGTTATTTTGTACTGATTGTGTATTATTAAGGTAGTCGCTAATAACTCTATGTAGTTGATGCGACTGTAAATAAATCAAATCAAATCAAATCAAAATTAAATTAGTAACTCAACCAGATTGCAAATTAAAAACGTACTATATTGGCAGGAGAATAAATTCCGTCACTACATAAACTATCATTTGATTATAGCTCTGAGGCAGGCTTGAGAAAACTCGAAACGTAGACGATTTAAGAATTGTTCTTTTCTTCATATCACATTAACTCAAGATATTTCCACTTAAAATCAATTACAAAAATAAAAATAATTAATCAAAGCTTTAGAAATACATTTTGCATTAAAGTAGCCATTACGCATTTCCTACAATTCAAAGTATACACGTGAATGAAGCCTCCCGTGCCCTTCATGTTGCTATTCTGAAGGAGGTGGCAACCACGAAGCGCGTGTCCAGGCATCGGCGGAGGAAGCCCGCAGCGAAGGCGGCGAGGGCGTGGCCGAGGCCCAGGGCGAGGGCGAGGCCGAGGGCAGGAGCGGAGTTGTGGCGACGACGCCCGGGCCTCCTCGGCTCCGTGATTAAACTTCTTATTTACGGCGCTGATTTAGGCGAGCAGCGCCCCCGCGGTGCCGCCATTGTGTCGCGCCTTCGCGTCGCAACGATTGCCCTTTTCGCTGCCTTTGTTGCGAGCGCGAGCGCGCGCGCGTGCCCTGATCCATCTTCCCCGCCCCCGCC
>BOPP01000004.1:17058896-17119804 GCA_017312745.1 Gryllus bimaculatus | reverse complement strand
CGCGCCGGGCCGGGCCGCGCAGCGCGCTAGCTTCACGGTGGCGGATCCGGGGGTTGGAGGCAAGAGGCCTAGAGTTTTCGTTTGGCACCTCCATTTCTTTAGCAAAATTGATTTAAATATTCGTTTATGTCTGTCTTTTTTAACCAATTGAACATCCCATTAACAGCAACGGCCTCCTGCTTGAGCAGGTAATTATATTAATACTCCTTTAATGAAGTTATGATGAAGGGTGAAATAACGATTACAAATACATCCATGCCCGAGGTGGTATTCGAACCCGAGATCCTTAGATCTGAGATCGTCCCGCCATTACTGACTAGCGATCTCGGCCACCCGAATTGGTTCATTTATGCTTGAATTATGCAATTATTTAAAAATAATAATATTGTATAGAATCGTATGTACGCTACAAATATAACATAAATATAATAACAAAGATGTATATTATTTAACAAATTCTTATGATGCCCCCTTTCCCAAATAATCGGCTGGATTAGCCTCTGGCCCCTGGTACGGAGCTCTGGGAGGAAGTGGATACAAAATGCTTTTTGAAGTTGAGAAGAAATATTCAAAAAGGTGTTTTAGGTATAATTTTTCTTTTATTGATAATATAATCATATTTGCATACGGTGTACGCAAACTAATCAAGTTTAGTGTTTCACCGTTGTTAGCAGGTATTAACATCTTTCTTCTTTTTGAAGTTTTAAATATTTTATGGGGTCGATGTAGTTTGATGTTAAAATGTAATATAATTAGACTTATAGATTTTAACAATTTCAAAATTTTGATAATACAACCAAAATGGTCCCATTCCGAATTGTAGATAAACTCATTTCGGAACCACAAAATATTAAGAACATTGCATTGTTTCAGTAAAACGCACCCCGTTGCATTGGCAGTAGATTGGCGCATACCTTCTAAGTAATCTCCTTTCTCAAATGGCAATTTGTTAGTCATCGCAAAATGGGGAATACACAAGATATGGAAAATTACATTTAAATGAAATCAGCTGAGCACAAACATATGAAAGATGTTTGTAAAACCAAACTTAATCAATTTTTTTTGAAAGAACCTTATATATTTCAGTGTATGTATTGTTTTATTTAAACAGAAAACAATGGCACTAATACATAAATCGGTTTTCATATAACACGAATTCAATATAAGAATCACCTCCTCGGTATTTTCTCCTTTCTATCGAATATATTGGTTACCGGATTTTGAATACTAATTTTATTACACATTCTTCGAAGTCAGTTACCTGGAAAAAACATCGACCAAATTTCAATGCAAATCGTATTCAAAATTATGTTATCACCATATACTACATGTATCAGTTTGAATTTTCACGTCCACACATCATTATCCAAAAACCTCCGAAACGTGTGTATACACGTACAAGAAATTTCAAAATGACACGTAATTAAAGATACTGCGTTTCCATTATTAGAAAATACAGTGTTCTGTCTTCCTCGGCTCTGAAAAGGTGTATTAAAACAATTTAAACAATTCTCATTCAATAGCAAGAGTTGTTTTGTTGATCAATATAAGAATAATTATAAATGAATGGATAAATGTTTTATTTACTTAGATGTTACAATACCGGTTTGGTACAATGTTATTTATCCCTTTTCTTCAGCAAAGAAAGGTAATAACTTACAAGTAGCTCAGAGATTATCTTTACGGTATGCTGAACTACTGCAGCAGAAAAAAATCTATGTTCTGCAGATTTTGCTCATGTAGTATTCAGGTGTACTAAATGCAACACTTTCTTTTATTATATCTCTATCCCTACTGTAGAATTACACAAGATTTTTTACGATTCTCTTTGTTCGTTGCAATTTCAACATAAACAATTTCTGATCACAAGAAAAATCCTAAGAAATTCTGTTGAAGTTCACGGTTCTGCCCTAAAAAGAATTCTGACTATCGATAAATTGTAAAATTGTGAGCCGCAAACTTGTCCGGGGAAATGGATTAACAATTGCATCGTCTGTAGGCATTCGAAAATTGCCGCCTAATTTTTCAGATAACCCACAAAGAAATCTATACATAATAGCAAGTATAATTGATGTTGAAAAATTAGACATAAATATTTATGACTAAAATTAAATATAATATAATTAAAAATTAATGCGTGTTCAATTAATTCTATAGAAAATCAATTAACTTTTAAATAATATACTTTGATGTAAAGAAATAACATAAATTCATCATTTTTTTTAGTTTTTCGTAGTTAAGAATACTTATTATAATTCTACCGTTGTTCTAACTTAACTGCTTAAAATTTCGTTACTTCTAGATTTAATACTAGAAAATGTGAACGAATAAGACATTTCCAAACAGACAATCAAAATAACATGTTTTTAAATAAGCATACTTTCTAAAAATTATAATATTAATATTTTTATCGATGTAACATGAAGACCAGTTTCCGGCAATTATAATTAAATTTTAATTGTATGACTTTTGAAAATGTAAACATCGCTCATTTTGACGTATCAAAAGTCATTCAACAGAAGATATTCTCAGCCAGATAAAAAAATAATTTTTCAGGACTTAATCATTTTGTTTAAAAACTCATAGAATTCAAACAAAAGCATTCGCATGAGACGAAAAAAAGGCACACACAATTCTAGTCCACATTTTTTGTGGTTTTACTGCGGCAGGCAATAAGATAGTCCTTCACGTAAGAATATTTGTAGGGCATAATGGTCACGCAAAAATTTGTGCGTACAGGCGAGCGAGAAAGTAACCTGACTGAAAATATATTTTAAGGTTCTTACTGTACAAATTAGGTAATACAATGATTTTAAATTATTTTATGGCATATAAACTGATAAGTACATGTTCAGAACCGCCTAAAATGACAAAAAAATACAAATTGAATATTTTTATTTTGTCTTGCATCACACATACATAAAGAAAACGCAAGAAAATACCCAATGTATACTTTATGTTTAATAAGCATTTAACCACAGAAACAAAACTCGTATTGTCGCAAAATTGTACAAGACGTTTAAAGATCTGTCTTTGAAAAACAGATTCATTAGGGGGAAAATTATTTATCTTCAATGTAGTTGTTGGAAGGCGCGGATCAATTTCAAACTTTTACAATATATATTCTCAACATTTGCAACAAAAATTAACAAAGATTGGAGCCGCATTGGGGAAAATTTTGAAAATATTGAGTTTTTATGTAATGTACGCACAAAAATTCAAATATCCGTTTCAAAGTGGAGGACCTTGAGAATGGCCAATCAATCGGAAAATATCAATTTTGGAGAAAAACGTCTGAACGGTTCAGGTACTAGCAGAGGCTATACACGTACGGACGGAAGGAGTGGGCCATCGAAAAAAAAGGACGGACACGGACGTACTGATGGACGCACAGACAAATGCTTTGCCGTCAACATATTTTTCGGTATCAAGGTCACATGAAACGTAAGTTCTGACTACATAAAGTGTTGTGGGTTGCAATTTACTACATATAAGAATTGATTTACCCCTTTTTTCGATATCAGGTGCTTCACACAATACTTGGATTCCCTCAAAAAAACACCGATATCTGCTGCAACATTACAATATTTTCTCTTCACTACGTAAGAACGTAGAATGACGAGAAAGTAAGAACTGGTCAACCCTTTTGGATTCAAGTCACGAGAGGAATCAAAATCTGACGTTTCCTTCCCTTAAAAGGAACAAAAGGAAGCAGAGAACCGTTGTGGGGCCACGTGAATGTTTCCTCCATTATTCACGCGTCTTTCACGTAACCAAGCATTCTCGTTTTATTTTCTCAGACCCGTGAAGGTTCATTACGGTTCTTGAAGAAACCTGTAGTATTGTCAAGATAGTTTCTTTGTCTCGAAGAACCATCGTTTGCTGCGATGAGCCTTCCTACGGAGTCAAGAGAAGACTTGGTAAGGGAATATTGCAGCAGAGTTTGTTGGTGCTTTCATGAACTACATTTCCTCCTACTAAATAAACGCTTACAAGAACACCGAATACATTCAGTTATATACATACATCAGTTATATTTTTGCCTTGCGCCTATACAAAAAATGAAAGAATTTTCAAATAACGCAAGATCACAAATTTATTTTTAAGTATTAAATGTGAAATAAAATTGGTGCTTAGCGCAGATATATTCTGGAAGTCAATATGAAGAAAGAGAAATAGATCATTCCAATGGTAGAACATTTACAAATATTATTCATATGTGTACAACACACTTAAACAGGCATACTTCGAGAATTTTTCTTCTTCGTCAGTGTTCATTTATCAGAAATAAAAGAATACCCTAGTATTGTGATTGAGATATTTGGGAACTTTTAATTTTTGATCTTTATCATTATTTGCTCATAAGGAAATTGAATTAAATTTGAAACATCTTCCAAACTTTACAAAGTTTCACTATTTTCTGTAATTACTATGTTTGTTTATACAGTTCTTTAACGATAATGGTCGCTGATGACCTTGTTGTTATAAAGCAACGTAAAATAAATAAATTAATAAGAAAACGTTTTCTTTCAATTTTATCTTCTAATATTCTCTTAAAAAGTTTGTGTTATATTTTAAATACACATAAAAAGAGAATACCAACAAGCCGCGTAGAGTAAATTCTATTATAAATCTTATCGTTCAATACATTTGTCACTAGAAAATAAAGAATATATTCCATTCTATAACAATTTATGTTTATGTTCATTTTCATTTTGAACCGGTGAAACAAGGAACGATAAATAAAGCAATAGATAAATTACATCTGATCAGGAAAGCATAAGGAGATGTGCCAGAAATAGTACAATTACGTAAATTGGTCTGGATACGTAATTCTACTCGTAAGAAAATTTGGATCATATGCTTTAACATCATTAATTGGTAGCATTATCGTGACAATATAAGCAGTCATCGAATAGAAGTCATTGTAGTGACGATGATCAGGGTCATCGTAGAATGTCTCACAATTTGTGCGCTGCCCATTTTAAACCTCTGAGTACAATGAATAAGTAATTATAACCTTTAAGATACATATTAGAAATTTACAACATTCGTATTCAAATATACATAGGATGGCTAATATTGCCCCGTGTGTATTTGTACAGCATTATATGTTTTTTTTAAATATTTGAACGAATTGTAGAAATTGGACCACAAATGCTTGCCTTGATTGACCCGATCCAATGTGACTTAAATGTGAATGTGACGATTCACATGTTACCTCCAATTCCGAAAGCAAACGACGTAATATCTGTCAGAAGAAGCGTTAAATCATAGAAAAAGTTTTCATAATGTGTAGCTTATAAAAAAGGCAGGTATAAAAATCCGCATGCAAGGCAAAATATTTCAGGAGGATAAGATTAGAAATATGCATTTCTCTTCACAACAACCCAGAGAAGATCACAGTATTCATTTCAGCTGGTCCTGAATGAATGCGGGAACGTAAAAAGTCTTGGTCTGGGGGGTAAATCATGGAGTCACATACGGTCTACTAAAATAAAACTGAGGATTAATAAAAAAATCTGCATAAATATAAAATGTTAACATTCGCAAACCAATGGCATTCTGGTACCCGGAGAACATCGATGGCAAGGGTAGGCAACGGTAGCCCCCTACAAAAAATTGCAATACAATAGTAGGAAATACTTAAAAACTAATGCTGCATATATATATTATAATCATATTCTGCAAATCTGAGTTTAAATACTTTCAGTTTTTGAGGTTTGTCAAGGTGATATAGAATATTTTGAACACCCCCTCAGACCTTGCAGACCTTTACGCGGGGACATCGGTGGACACATCTTTTTGATAAGAACTCGTTGAACATTCACTAGGGGACCGTGAATACACAAGTTCTCTACATCGACAAGTACTAAAATACCTATGCGACCTGTTTATGGGCAAGCCAGGCTGTAAGAGTACGCCGGGTTTTCTCAAACCATTAGGCAAGGGGACGGTTTTGAATTGTTTTGCAAACATCCGATTAGCGTTGAAATACGAAACTATCGCTTTAGGTGAGGAATGGTTTTAGTCAGGGGCGGCTCCACCATACACATAGTCACGTGCCCGCCACCCACTTTGTAATAGTGAAATTCCTTACATTGCTTTGAATACTGTGGCATTACAAGAGTACTTGTTTATCCTTGCTCGGAGGTGATAACCGAGCATCGGTGTGTGGAGACAACTCGAGATTTTGCAACAGGGCGTTAATCACAGGAGGTCTACGGCCGCTGCTTAACCCCACGAGGCTTCTTCACACTTCGAGAGAAAGTGAGAAGGGGTTATGGGACCTTATCGCACTCACCGACCACGAATTCTGTGCGACCGATTTGAATCGCGCATGTGGCTCGCTCAGGTCTGGCAATCGAGGAAGGCATGCAAAATCGTTTGTTTTTGTCATGTTTATACAGAATTTGAAAATGTGTGTTGAATTAAACAGCGAAGAAAACAATGTGAAGTAAGATCTTCATTTTAACATGAATGAAGTTAGATATTCAAAAAACAGGAACTTGAATTATGTAGATAGTCTGTTAGGAAAAAAATTGGAGCCACCTAGACCATATTTGTGCATCAATCAAGGTACGTTGTTTTACTGTAACCCTCTCTGATCTCATATTATAGAGCCTCTACCGCTTTTAATAATGGCAATAATAAAACAGTAATATCCTACCACAAAAAAGGGGATAATATTTTTATATGAATCTTTAATTTACAATCTGTTAATGCAAGTGAACAATTTAAATGTTGTTGACTTACATAATTAACTATGTAGAAGAAACGTGTTACTAACATCTCATTAATACAGTTCATACACATTTAACAAAACTTCAAAATATATAAGATAAATGCAGAGGTATTATTTTTTAAGACGTCTTATTTCTAATATATTATCCATTAGATATATACTAGCTAAAAATTGGTAGAGCTTTATAATTTTTGAACATATTTACAACTGTAATATTTTATTTCTTCATCAGCCGTTTGTATTTTAAAATCAGTGTGAATCACGTTGTTTGGAACATATGAGAGGGCAGTAACAATGTTTCAATTAACTGTAGACTCATGTCTTTGCATGATTTGGTCATTGGATTTGCTACTGAAATTCCAGAGCTGTGTGCAATAGCCCCAAAGTGTTATTTATGAGTAATTTATTGTCTAAAGCAAACACTGCGTTTCTACCCAACAATAAAAACGTTTTTTAAAATATTTTAACTTGAGATTTGTTTCGTTTATACGTATATCTTGTTTCCGTGAATTACGCCAAATATTTAGCTGTGTTTGCATTTTGTTGAGATGCTCCTGAAGCAATCTAGAAGTCTCCGCTGGATCACTGACTGAAGGTGAACAGAAAAATAGTATATGAACAGAAAAATGTCAGTCGTTTGTGATGAAGGCAAGTCTGAAGTGCATAATACATATATCACTAGACCTGGTACTTTCCCATGCGGGACGCCAGACACGATAGAGTAAAAGGGACATTGTTCGTTATTATGATTAATTTGGAAGAATTTTTGCTTAGGTAGAGTTTTAAAAGGATATAATGTGTATATTCAAGATTATTCAAAGTGTATAACAATCCTAGGTCGCATGCTTTCCCGAATGTTTAACAAGTTATTAAGTGGAATATATTATTTATCATTAGAATGATATTGGAAATTCTAATGAGTTTCGCATGAATAAATAAATGAACTGTTTACATATTTTCTCTGAAAATGCATTTTCTTTCAGCAAATTTAACTACATTATTCTTCGGGCATTCAGATACCCATATTGTGTTAGTGTCTCAGTATTTCAATTTGGACCGATCGAACATGTTCAATTATATTTCATTTGCTCTTTACCAAAAAAAGGAATTAAAATTTTATATTTTATAATGAAAGAATTTATATTTTATACTTTCTTGGGAAATAACTTTTTTCCAGTACTTTCTACTGGCAACCTGGAAAAGAAAAATGCAAAACTGATCCCAATCAGGCAACTTTTTCCTATGTATCAAAAAGACATTAAATAGTATGCTGCGTACATATGTTGTAATTTCCCTTCACGTTGAATTACAACATATGTACACCTTCAAAATGGCGCAAGAATAAACCACAGACTGGAAATACGTGAAATTTTACTGTAAAACTAATTTAGCTGAACCAATACGCCATCTATTAAAACAAGTACCACTTCGAGGCATTACCCAGAAAATCTAAATTGAGAATATTTGAACCGTGGTTTGTTGAAAGGGCATCATTTGCACACATGCATTGTATTAATGGGTTTTAACAAATCACGAGTCGTGCACGCATTTATTCTTTTTAATATTTTTATACACATTTTCCTGGTTAATTACCCGTAAAGAATGGTGTGCTTTCAGGAGCAATCCAACAATATTATTCGATTAATGAAATTGTATTACCGAAAAAATAAGTGAAAGAATCGTGGATAGAGTTAATTTATCAATTCGTACGACATTTACAGGAATATTTGCTACTTATTCAATTTGTATTTAAGCTGAGTATAAATACAACAACTAATAGTTGTCACTGTTAATAACTTTTCACATTACAGGAAAATATTTCTTTGAGACTGACAGTGGAAAGGAGGTAAATTAATCGATACAGCGCTTAGAGATATCCTACATATTACTTACAACTAATTAGACGAGATATCGAAAAAAATATCATAGTTTGCGCATTCGAATCATCGTTTTCCTTTATAACATTATTTGTTTCACTGATTATTAGAATTAGGGCATCTCAGGGAAACTTCAAATAGCTTATTTCTACATTCGCGAAGACCATCAAAGGAAGGCAGAACGTTAAATGAAGATAAGAATAATAGATTATTAAGGTCCCTTAAGGTTACATTAGGTAATCCCACGAGACGGTTTCAATTCAACATTTGTAATAATTGAAGATAAAAATAAAATTGCTTTTAGTTTTTGGCAAATTAACGAAGGGATAATTTATTACACACGAAAGAGGATAGACCTGACAAAATATGTTTTCTAAAATGGATGTATCCAAACAGAGAGTAAACAAGCATTTATTGATCGTCAATATGCAGAATTCGAAATAAATGTTATATTCTGTTTAGAATTTGTTTTCTTTACAAAACGAACCGGTAAAGTTACACGTGGATATTTGTGTTTCCATAATGAATTATTTTAGCAGAGATATCCGGAATCAGAGATATTCGGAAAAATAGATAAATCCAAATAAAATAACGAATATAATGAAACTACAGATTTTCTGTAATAAAGATATTTCATTACGAAATTAGAGTGAAAATAATATCTAACAAGACCTTGATGTTTTCTCATTTCTCAAAAATGGCGTACCCAACATTTTTTTGAATGTACATTCCTTTTAATATTCTCTTTCCAAAACTAATTTAAATAGAATTGTCAGATTTGAAAAGCAACAAACATTGATCAAATCTGCATTTGAAAAATATATTCACACTCCAAGTAAGAATCTCCAAATATTCACTAATCATTCTAGAATTTGCTATATAGTATAGTGATTAATATGAAAAAAAAAATGAAAATGATTTTCAAAACTTTTTCCAAACACGTGAGTTTATGATTTTCTAAAAATGTGGAGTATTTTAAAAAATATTCAGAATTGGATAAGATAAAATATAATGCGATGCATAAATGCGCTGTAATAGGCAAGATAAACCTTGGATAAAACTATGAAATAAATACTTGGAAAAATCGTATTCAAAAATGCTGAACACGTTTAAATAATTTATTCTGATAGCCCTCAGAAGCATCCACTAAGTTAACGAATATCAAGAAGTTTCAATGTTTTTTCTAAAAATTTTAAATGACTTAAAAATTCAAAACAGATTATCATTTCGATATGTGGATTCGGAGAGTAGTTAAAACGTCAAATCTTTATGTTTTTTTGCTGTCAGAAAAGCAAGTGAAGTACAATTAACGTAATCACTTCTCGGTATATTTCTTGAGATTGATCCAATTATACATTATAATAAACTATTTTTGTATGTTTACAGTGCAGTAGCTTGGTAGTAGACTCTGTAGAACAAAAAAATGGCATTATTTATGTCCGTCTCATATATATAATTAAACCCTTAATACGAAATATTCTAATTACATTTCATTAACTTAGGAGCAGACATTTCCATTTCATTTTAATTTTACTGTAATATTAATACATATAAAACAAAAACGTAGCTTATAAATGTAAACTATTGGCAAAGACAGTTTATAAATATATAATAATGAATAAGCAAATATAGCTTGAACATTCATGTCTATTGACAAGAATTTTATATTGTGAAGTCAAATTGTTAATGCGGCATAATTGTACGTCTCCGTGACGTAATTAAAAATGATACAGGAATTGAAATAATATATTTTAAGAACATATATTTACTTATTATTTGTATTTTTCATAATCATTTAAAGCTCACAGTAATAAAATATAATATTTCTATTATATAAACTGTTCTGAGATATTGTGATCATACCGACCAAAGTGTCAAACTAAATTCCCTCGGCAATAATTTTTTTGTTGGTTAATTATCAGAATAGCACATCACTTCATTATTGTGACGTATTAATGAGATATTCCTACTACGAAGTATAAATGGATGTTTGCAAACATTTGTTGAAATCAAAAGCCCAGATTCGGAGGCTAATATTTTCACACGTAAATTTTTTACAGTAGATAGAAAACGTTACATCTGAAACGCTATGAAGATGAAATTAATAAGTTCAAATTAAAAAGAAAAATGAGTAGCTAACATAACCCTTTTTTATCTTCTGTACTGTGAAACATGAAGTTGTCCTTTGCACAACACGAGGCATACACCGGCACAAACTAGGTACATAATTTATCTTCGTCCTTTAATTACTTCAATTTTTAAACTAAAGGTATTTAAAATTTTGTTTTGTCAAAAACTGCTTAAGATGAGTTTTCAAAAATATACTTAATTTATATTTTATTTACGTAAACGTTTTTTTGTAATTATCTGGTTTTGTTATACACTTCCCACTTATTTTTTGTCACTCTTTGGTTTTTGCCTTGATCCTTCTCTCTACTAAAAGGGAAACGTTACCCGTATTCAAACAAAAGCTGAACAATTCATTCAAAAAATGGACATTCAGAATACATTTCGGAAATGAGTGTAGTAATGTATCTTAGTATATTTTACTTTAATAAATTACTATTTTATGAGGATTTACTGGACTCTATTAGACATAATATAATAGGTTTTCTCATTAAATACAAATATTGATGCACGAAAGTCGATATAATATTTCGTTTAATGAGCCAGAAACTAAAAAACGTTTTATTTAAACGAATATATATGCAAAGTAGAGTCCGGGAATTTAGGCATTTATTTTAGAAAAATAGGCAGGCAAAGAGGCATATATTTTTACTGAAAAAGGCATGCATAAAGATCTTTATTCTCACAAATAGTACTGCAAAATGGCACGAAATCAATGAAAAATTACTATTTAAAAAGAAATCATTAATTTACATGGAGGTAAATTTCCTTTTATTTACATTATTGATTGTCCATGAGTAATACGTTTTTTCAGTCCATCAGAAAGGGAGTGAGTATATTACTAACATTATTTTTCAGTTTCACTATTGAAAATGATTCTCAATGCCACAGTAACTTCAGTAGCATGACAACAATTTTTTTTACTCGCGAAACTCTTGCAGACTTCCTTGGGAATCTGCCAATGGCAACTTACGTTCTTCGGCTATGTGTAATCGCGAGGACATAGGCGCAAGGATTGCCTGAGTCATCCTAGCATTGTATCGGTGCTCACTGTTCTTTTAGATATGCGTGTAACCTTTCGGGCTTGTCAATACTTTTCGGACAAAGATTTATGTAAGTTTCTTATTTCTTATCTTTCAATTTCTTCCAATCCTTTCCAAGAAAGTTCGTCGCAAAGGAATTGTGACGCGGCGTGGATTACACTCCGCGCCTCCCATCGTTACTGTTCCTTGCCACATACGTCCCAGCAGTAGCCGATCCAGAGACAGAGTAATTGGTATTTCTTGCAACACACAAACCTGATAAGTTTTATTTTGGTTCTTTCATTTACAATTGTATATTTACATTATACCAAATCGATACCCTTGCCATGTTTGAATCAGTTTATTTAAAAACACTCTTTAACTATTTTTAAGTTGACTAATATATTTATATTATGATAATGTATTTATAATATTATAATATGTTTATTTTATGATCCTACATTACAATACAATGTAAAACTTTGCATTATAATATATTATATTTTTATTATTTAAACTGCTGTTTTGGGCACCGAAGTGTTCCTTACCCGTAAGTGATAACACAACAGAAAAATAACAATACTCTGTTCAATATGTGTAGCTGTATATAATACAATAAATACGTAAATGAATTTGTGAAGGCCATTTGCAAAAACATATTCTTATAAATTAGTAAAATAAAAGTAACGGGCACGGAGTGAAGTAAAGATTTCGATAAAATTCAATAATAAAATATGTCAGGGTTGGGCAAAATACTTGAAAAATGTATTTCAGATACAAAATACTCTGCCGAAAGTATTTTAGGTACCAAATACTTCCATAAAATAGTTTTAGATACAAAATAAAAAATAGTTTTTTAAGATACTTTTGAAAATAAAAAATACAACCAACGTTGTTTTACACATCATAACTTCTGTCCTATATTTTCTTTTAAACAGTCATTCACGTTCAGAAAAGATCACCACATTACATTTAAAATTTTATTATTAGAAATATATAACGTTATTTACATTACACAACGTGTCAGATAAAGTTGTCAACCCATCGTCAGATATCTATATCATTTGCGATTTATATTCATATTATAATTCTAAAAGGTATCTTGGTTAATTCTCCACTTCATGCACCCCGGAACATCACGCACAAAAAAAGTTTAAAATATGTATGCAACTATGCTCTTAAAATTGGCCATATATACACTGAAAATAGCCAATATATGCGCTAAGAAGATGCGTTAAAACTTTTGTTAGCAACAGATAACTTTTATTTAGATAAACTTCATTTTTAAACTAATACAAAACACTTATAATAAAAATATATTTTCAAACATGATAAACAAAAATATATTAAGCGAGAGAATCAATAGCATTGTTATAAGATTCATCCCAGTTCATTGAGATCATGCACACGAATAATGTTTCAGAAGTAAATAGATTCTAATGAAAACAATCTTTTCAGAAAATTGTCGGAAATATTATGTCGGTATTCTAGCATTGGCATGGCTTAATTCACTTTCCTTTTGAAAGACAATTACATGAAAATATATGACTTCGATCTACTTCTACACAAAAACCTGGGATATATGCTCCTAAATATGCCGTATAAATAAAGATATGCAGCTAAAGAAAAAAAATCCCCAAAATTAGCAATTATGCAATATAAAAATGGATTACTTTTGTTTTTTTCGACGTAGGTAAAGTTATTTACATTTCCTTTCCATATGTGCAATCAGTAAAAATATGCAATTGCATGAAATTCCGCGGGCTACGTATGACATGTACAGAAATTTGAACGGTCCCTTTTTCTTTAGTAAATACTAATTAAAGAAAAAACTAGGGAATACATACAATGGTATATCTACATTATATGAAAAGTCATGAAGCTGTCCTTTATCATCTCAAATACCAAGATTAGCAATCTGCAAGAATACTAATCTCTCGTAACATTCACCCGGATCGGCAGGACCTGGTTCAGGAGCCTCCAAAATACGCAATTCTATTTAAGTGATTTATTGAAAAGTTACTATTTTATAGTTATAAATAACAAGGTATTAATTAGGCAGGGAGAGGTTGTGAAATCCTCATAAAGAGATAGAAAAGAAAAGTAATCAGTGCCAACTGAACGGCTGAAACAGATTACCTGCGAATGTAACTGAGATAGATACAGCCCCAGCCTAACCCCAGCATGAGTACGCAACACCACATCGTCAGACACGTGACACTGTGTCTTCCTCTAAATCTACTATTACTATACGTGTCGCTTTCTTTGTTTTACTCACAAGACACCCAACACGTACATGGAGAGCCGGGCGTGACGACAGTCTACTCCGCCTCGGCGATACGCAAGTGCAACACCTGCCAAATTGTCAACTAAAAAATCATAATTTTCATAAATTGTAAAAATGCGGAATTTTAGTCATCCTCATAGGTTGTTGCGGATTGCGGATTAAACGTCTAAAATGCAAAGGAAAATGCGGAAAAGCGGTACCTCTGGCAACAATGGTGGAATGCTTCCTTTGAAAATAGTTCCCTAATTCCTATATTTCACGGTGTGTACGATGAACACGCTTATAGCGCTCCCGGTGGGTCAAGGGAACGTTTGTTCGTCCACGTTCCCCAAAACCCAACTCGTTTGCTCAATCACGTTCCCCTTACTTTGAGTTATCAAAAACGTTTTCCTAAATACTGCAGCAGGGAATGAAAAATTGCTTCGAAATGTCAACAATTCGTGTTATCGACGTTTGTTTTATCTACGTTTGACTGTGTGACTGTTTGACGGTTTAAATTAAACTTTTGAGCAGCGGATTAAAAAAGTACTTTTGTATTTTGAAAATACAAAATACTGTCAAAAGTATTTTCGATACAGATACAAAATACATGTTCAAATATGTATATTCGATACAAAATACAAAGTAAAAAAGTACCGAAAATACGTATTTTAAATACATGTATTTTCGGTACTGCCCAACTCTAATATCTGTGTATATCTAAACATCTGATACCAAATAATTGCAACTTTTTTACAATTCAGGGTAAATCACTTCGAACATCTCCATTTGTAATAAAGACACAAAGTCTATGAGAGAGACATTGTACGCTTCTCCATTCGGAACAGTGTATTCGCGGCACTACACCGAATAGTAAAATGTACGCATTTCTGAAACCATTAGAACCAATCCATATTTGTACTCCATCGTCTGATACCTTCGGACAGCGTACGGTTTGTTGTTGCCTGTTACAAGGAAATGAATAATGATATTCTTATTTAGAGCCAGTTTTAAAAATTATGTTAACTGTTGTTTTTAAAGCCGTTCTTTTATGTTCAGTCTCCACGCCATAACAGTTCCTTTATTTTAGGTTTTTATTTCCAATAATGAGTGTTATTCACTTATTTACTTCCCAATGTGTCTACCATTTCGGACACAAAATAATGACATGATAACGCAATTGTAAATACTGGATAACGAAACACAAAACATTATTTGCTTTCAACTCTCCAATAAACTCAAGCGCTTATGTGAATCAAATGGCAGATGAAACTAGTGGTGCTACAGCAGATAGTCTTACATTAATTGTTATTTTCCCTATTTCCAAAAATTCAAAGTTCAATAAAAATTAGGTTTGCCGTTTTTAATAGAGAAATACGTGGTATTTTTTTCTAGAAAAAATGTAAATTTAATTCATCCAAAAATAACGCCAAAGCTATTCGTATCTCCAAAAAACTGGACGTGACCTCATTTCAAAGTCTATTATTTAAAACAATATCATTAAGAAAAATATTTTGATCATCAATTTCGACAGACTTATTGTCCAACAGTCTGATAGTCCGTGAGACCCACAGTCTCACAGTGTCGCAGCATCACAGTCTCACATTCCTGCGGTCTCACAGTCCTATAATCTGACTGTCCGATAGAAAGACAGACCGATATGCAAACGGACCGATAGACAGTTTGCCACCAACCAATTGTTGAGTATCAAAGACTCACAAAATGCAAATTCTGACTACTTAACGTGTTAATGAAAGTTCTTTATTACATAAAGGAACAAGATTTGTCCACTTTCTCATTATTGATGTCCAGCAAGTTTTTAAGGAAAAGTGGCCACTTTCTGCTCTATTACAACACTTTCTTTTTACTACGTAAGAACGTAGTATGGCTAGAAAGTAATATGCATCTTCTGATTTTAGTGGAGCTTTACGGAGATGCAGTGGTAAAACAAATTACTGCAGAATATCGGAGAATAGACAACAAACCGCGGAAATCGCTTCGAACAATATTATATTTAATGCCTAATTTCATTCACGGAATGTGTGGTTTGTTGAGGGAAGATTATAGTGTTTAGATTTAATTAAAAAAACAAGCAAAACTTCACAGCATAGCGATAGTCAAAGCAAAGGAAGTTCATTTTCATATTGCTCTGAGTAGAAATTTTGTCCATGAACAAAAATTTTCTAACACATTTTATACATCAATAATAAACCATAAAATATAAAAATTCAAGACGATATTAAATTTTAATATCTGAAAGTTAGCAAAAGATAACAATGGCAATAATTCCTGTCTAACTATTTTTGACTCTAGTGATTGGTGATAATCTATGACAGACCACAAAGAATTTAACTTTATATTTCTAATACATTTTATTACAACGCTGTCTGAGATTTAGGTAAATCATGGGAGCTAGAAATTGGGAGAGTTAGGAGAAAACTTCCAATTTTTTTTAAATCGTTAAAAAGCACCGTGAAATTGTAGATTCTAAATTTCACCCTGGAGGATGAAATTTGCGATTTAAAAAAACTGTTGGGTGCACAATGCTGGCTTCAGTTTCAAATTCAGTGCATCGACATACATTGAAAAGGATGTGTCAAGTCTTTGGGTCTGACAACCCTCGGTAACAAGAAATCTATGCATGACACTGACCAGCTGATGCTACTTGACACAAAATGTAAGATACTAAATTATTAATGAAATCGTGAAGACAAACCACTCCATGGACATGGACAAATAATGGACATGGTGCGGATCAATAAAGATCAATCATTTATGTGGCTTAAAAGGGGAAGATTGAAGCCTAGTCTACCAGTGTCTACACCCGAATCTATTAATGTCCATACCAGACGATCATGTGAGACAAAATAAAAAAAATTGGCAAAATCTATTACTATCGCGCCGACCTTTCCATCTTCATCAGTTTTGTTGGATAGGTTCTGCAGAAGTAAGATCAGCTGCCTTTCGCAAGTCAAACTGTTCTTGAAACCATGCTGACCCTTATAAAGCCACTCCTTGCTCTCATATTCCTTCCCAATTAGTTGTTCCATGTGTTTGCATACATCTGTTGCAAGACTTGCCTTATTTTATAAGGACTGTATTTTCGTCTCTTTAAAAAAAGGTACAACGAGAGCTAGTTGCCAATCTTCGTTATCGATAGAAACTTTAATAAACAATCTATATAAATACGCTAGAATAGCCACTACACCTATTTTAATGATGTCCGTGGAAATAGAATACGAAGCACGTGAGTTTCCGCCGTTCATTAACTGTATTCTTTTCTTCAGACTATTTACGTAGCTGTTAATTAGAATAACCTCCATTCCACTAGTAAAAACTTCATCACGCTTTCCAGGAATTAAAAAACCATACTCCTATGATATCTTAAAATAATAGTTACCTTCCCCTGTAACCCATTTTATGATCACCAACCCACAAAAACATATAAACAACAAATGAAAAAGTACAGTAGCCCTCATATACAAAACAGTACAACAAATGTATGCATTATTGTGTTTTCTGAAATCATCTTATAGCCAACCAAGCTTCATGGTTGACAAGTGATTAAAAATAAATTTAAAAAAATATTAGGTTTCTATCAGTCAACTTTGTACGTGAAAACAGTTAGATTTGTTCTTGAATACTGAGCTGAAATACGCAATAAAAGGGTTTACTTTTTACCTGACATCAGTTATTTCATATCATAAACAATGAAATATATTTTATTTCCTTTCCTTCTACAAACATACTACTTAAAAAACATCGACCAGACCAATTATAACAATTCGCACCAAGAAAATATTTCAAAATGAAGTTATTTTGCATTTTTTTTATTCTCTAATGCAAATTTAATTTCTGTTTGACTTTTGCTTATAGAATTTGTAGCAGATTTTCGTGATTCCTCGAAAAACAGTTTTTTCGTGAGAGTAGAATTTGGTAAGATTGCTCATAATTACGTGCAACCGTAACGCGACTAGACAAACAGCACAGAGGAAATTATACAAGAGACATGAAGATTATACAAGAGACTTCAAGTTCATTCTCTTAACAAAAGATGAACCGTGCTCATATTCCGTTGTTTCACTCAACTTTGCACCATCAGAAAAGTGCCAGTAATAACTTTTCTCACAAACAACACAAAACGAAGTAAATATCTTATTTATTGTGAGAAAAAATATCAGTTATAAAAGGACAATAGTGACAGATGCGGGAGATAATTCCAGATCCATTGCCTCATTGCTCCACTAGAATCAAAACACTGTTCGCTCCACCAAATCGAGCATCTCACGCTGTCTAGCCACTTGTTCTCGACACACACACGCACCCTGAGACACGACAGAAGGCCACGCTCAAATGCAACTGCCAATTTTCTCAAGCAGCCCATAGTTGGGCTGCGCTCTTCCACCGAGAAAAGAACAGGACTAGGACTTCGCGCGAGCGCGGGCGCGGGCGCCAACGCGATGCGTGCGGTGAGGCGCGGCCTGCAGGCGCGCGAGGGCCGGCCGAGTGGCGCAGCGGCCTTGCGGCGGCGCGGGGCCCGCGGACCCCCGCGCGACCCCCGCGCTTCGCGCCTACCGCCTGGCACCGACGACCCGCCTTCTGTACCTGACCCGACGTACTTCCAGCGGCTTGTTGTTTACGATGGGTTGCAAGGCGAACCATCAGTATCCAATAAACACAGATGAGTTATAAGGAAAGATATTGTCGTTAGTAACTTATATTCTTCCCCAATATTAGGGCGACCAGTCGTGAAGCGAGGCTGTTAACTTTCATCGTTTTCTGCAAATGGAATTTCTGGTGGAGAATTCGGGTTTGAAGTGGGTTTACGCAGGATTCTTCCACTTCTGCTAGTCTTACTATCATTATCTCCATCTTCGGGATAACTATTTTTTTTTCTTCGTTTTACCCTTCTTCTTCGTCCGCTTCTTCCTTCTGGTCCTCCTCATAATTATCATCATGATTATTATTGCATCTCTTAACAAACGTCTTTACAGAGAGCTCTGACAGTGACAATTTTAAGAGTACGTGCCTTGTTCATTATGCCGCACGGTAAATCAATCAATATTAATATTTTAAAACTATAAAACCTTACTTTTTCTCTTATTTCAGATATTTTTATAATGTCACATTTCTTGAAAGTTTGAGCAAGCACTTGAATTGAAATTTTTTGTTAACGAAAACAACAAAATCTTCTGTGTCTATTTTAAGACAACATATTGGAGTTTCTATTTCTTATCTTATGATAGAATGTCTCTTGTAGTTAAATTGCTCATTCAAATATAATAAAGAGCATTACAATAAGTTACATCCATTGTTACATAATTCTCTGTAAAATAGTTGCGTAAAGAAATTTATCTTTCTCTATACAGATTCACAGATATATTTAGATCGTCACTTCAAAAACTTGAAATCAATGATACTGAAAAATTCTTTAATTCCTTATGATAATTAGCATTAATATTTTAATGCAACAATTATAATGCTTTATTTCCAAAAAGTTTGAAGTCATAATAACCTTATTTTCTTCAAAATATGTACCTCACACGCTTCAGACGAATGGTTCTACTCTTGACCTCACGTGTCTATTATTCCTGCTTTAGGTTCATGATGAATGTGAGGATATTGTCAGGCCTTCAAGCAGTATTTGGCTCCATATAAGAGTAAAATATTCTCTTGGGGGAGACAATAAACTAAACACTTGTATGGAATTTTGATGTAAGGAATTGAAAAAATGAAAATTACTTGAATGTGTGATTGTTTGGAAACATTCGAATTATCGAGAAATCTATTATGATTGTTTCCTTACAATTCTCGCCATCTAAAATGCTGTCGATTTTACAGGAATGAATTAATATTACGCCTAATTGCAGAGAAAGATAAATTAACACCAATGCGTCCTGTTCCAATTTCCGCGGGATTGTGAAGTATTCAAAAAACGGATATTTTGTCTCTAAAACCAATCTCTGAGGCCCGAAAATATAAAAGTAATATTTTCATAGGAGAAAAACTCGTACGGACCATATATTTTTGCAATATTTTTTTCAGTTTTTGTCCTATTTCCATATGTTTCTAAGGGCAACAATATTTCTGCTGAGAATAATTTTGTCCGGTAAACTAAAGCTTTTCAACGCTTTGGCACGTTCAATATGTTTCCGGCCTCACTAATGTGTGTATTTTTGATACAAAGAAAAAATACGTCTCTTTTCAACTTAATCTTCCTTGACTTCAACATACTTTTTACTTCTGTATATTAACGTTTCTAGGCCTTTGAAAAATTTTTGTTTGCAAAATGGTCAAAAAACTACTTTTATCTCGCTCTCGACTGAAACTTTTCTTTCCCGAGGGTTTTTCTTGAGTTTTGATAAGCGGTAGACGTCGCAGGGCGTCCAATCTAGACTCTAGTGTAAATGGCCCATCTCCTTAAAGTAATAGTCTTTCACAACAGTCTTAGCACAGGTGCGTTGTCGTAAAGACTCTGAACACCGTGAGATTTCACACACCACGCTCAACTCAAGTACCTCTCTTCACAAAAGTGAATGAGATGTCGGCAGCAAACTTATATTTTTACAACGATTAAAAATAAGACTATAAACTGCTCAGAAGGTTTTCCCATAGATGAGCGATATTTTGGTCAGGCCGGAGACTTATGGAACCACATTATATAATTTATCTTCACGTTGTTAAGTTTTACAAAGTTTGGAATCTTTCCACCATCATCGTTATGCACTTTTTTCATTAGAATAATATTTTATGCATAAAATAATATGTCAAAATATGTGCCAATGTAATACTAGACGACCAATGAGAATGCGAAAACGAACTCATTTGTCACAATTAAGAACTAAAATAGAAGAAATATCAAGAAACCCCCAAATTGTCTTCTCTCTATAATTTCAATAACTCTAAACAGAATATCAAATTTTGTTTAATAAAAAAAGTGTAATAAAAAATGTGGAACCATTTGTGAAAAAATTTTGAAACTGATGTTGAGACTTTATGAAAAGTCCCCCCTCCAAAAAAATGAAAATATCCGTTTCAAACTTGCCGGGTCTTGAGTACGTTCAGATCTATCGGGGAATATCAGTTCTGGAGAAAAATATCTGAACGATTTATGCGCTAGCGTTGACCACGGACAGAGAAACGGATGGATGGATGGATGGAGGGAGGGATGGATGGAGGGATGGATGGATGGATGGAGGGATGGATGGAGGGATGGATGGAGGGATGGATGGACGGTGGGTCGGTCGGTCGGTCGGTCGGTCGGTCGGACGGACCGATGGACGGACGGACGGACAGACGAACGGACAAACGAACGTACAGACAGACGAAATGAAGAACAGACAGACGAACAAACAGACGAAATGAATAACAGGCATACGAACAAACAGGCAGACAAACATACACACAAACAGACAGACGTTTTGCTGTCAAGTAATTTTTCGGTATATTCGTCAGTTACCTGTATTTTTGACGACGCTCATAAATCTTCTACAACACTCGTGACACATTTTAAATTAGTTTCAACTGATAAAATTCAATGACAATGCAATACTCTCTATTAATGCGTTTTGTTCAATTAACTACAAGAATAAAGCTTGTCAGATCGAATATCAAAGGATCCTAGATAAGCGTAATAGGATGATAAAGGCAATTACCTCGTGTAACAACTAGTGCTTGTATTATTAGAACTTCTTTTCGTGATCACTCACTCAATTATAATTATAGTTTAAGCGATGAAAGTTTGCTTCCATTTTAGTCTTTTATTCTTTGTTGTGTATTATAATAATCAATACAGGAAGGAGAATATTTATCGGAGCTTGTTGAGTCATTGGAATATGAAACTTAACAACGCTATTTTATTAAATACCTTAGATAGTCCCTAAACGTTAGAGACATTCAGTTATTACATCAAAAAATGATTTTTTTAGAAATAGATGGTATTTTTTGACATTGCTGTAATGTGATTTTACATTACATTCTAACATAGTTAAAAAAGTAAAAATAGACCAAGTTATTTCTGAAACTCCATAATTCACTGAAAAAATGTAGCTGCACCACAACATATTTTCTAGCATTATTTCTAAGTTTTGCAATTTCAAGAGTCTTTCTGCACAATTATGAAACTCGTGGTGTAAACTTGATGATATTCACTTGACTGCGTGTCTCAAAAGTTGCACGAAAAGTGCAACCAGTGATAAATAAATATTGAGAGGCTTCTAAATTCAGTCGCAAGATTCACGGTCGAGATACATAGAGAATAAACGGATTCCCCGACACTTTCACCCAAGAGCTGCTATTATTGTTTTAGATTGTTGTGTTTTTTCGGAAGAAAAGGAATAGCTTAAGGCGAAGCACCTTGCACTAACTAATAATCTTTCCGATTCATTCGAGTGTAAACAGAAGTTGGGACAAGCAGACGATAACTCTTCAATGTATTCGTCGAAAAATCTATTTGATTCTCAAGTGTGTCAACAATTTCTGCCTTGAGGGAGTCAATAATAATGAAAGTAACAGAAAAAGGATTCTAAGCCAAAGCTCAGAAGGCAAAGCTCTAGAACTGATCAGGGAGAAATTAAATATTATACTTTTGTGTTGAAGACTATTTTTTTTTAAGAAATGCATCCTTGATATATGGGAATAGAATTATCAGACCAATAATTACATATCACAATACCGTGTCTGATACAAACAAGGCTAGTATGAGTACGGGTAATGATATCTATTTTGATTAAGAATGTTACTCTGGACGATATCAGTAGTCCTGTATGAGACGATTATGCTCCACGAGAGTTAACAAGAAATCCTCAAGATGGTAGCGCAGCGTTTCGCTCCCCTCATCGACACGGGCGAAAAGCGCCCCGCCGCGGCGGGCCGAGACCATGAACCAAAGTCTGCCGCACGGTACTTGTGACTCTACCAGTCAAGTCAGGATTTGGAACATCTAAACAAAGGGGACAAATTATGTAAAAATTAGAAATGAGAAATTCAAATTTTTCCCTAGGCTGGCGAAAATAATAACTATAGTTTTTATTCCGGCTTAAAATTCAAAAAGTGAAATATTTTTGTGCCTTTTTCTTGCAATCTTATATAAAAAAGAGCAATACTGATTAGGAAATAATTAATATTTATAATGTTTCTTGCGGTCTATTCTTTCGAAAAGAAATCAGTATAAGATATTTAAAATAATTACATTCCCAGAAACAAACAGATCGCTGATATGTAATAAATGTAAGAAATGTAATCTTCGACTGAAATGTTCCACGCGTTCCTTTGTTACATAGTTCTGCAATACTATCGCACATGAAATGCCATCTATTCCTAACTCAAGGGGCAAAGCGAAGCTGAGTCTTTGCATGGATTGGAATGAACATCTCTCCACTGATCGGACAGTGGACGGGGGATGAAAGCAATGGGCAGACAAATCTCGAAGGTCTCCCTGTATGAGGCCCAGGTAGACTGGTGCATCCTACAAAGGATAACTGTCATTTTCTGGACATGATGCTTCCCAGCACTTCATGTTTTCTTAACGCAATCACTAACGTCGAATGTTTTCAGTGACTTAGATGTTTCATGAAAATTCGGCAAGCAACACATGTCTGCCAATAACACGTGTGGTAAAATAAACGAAGTGAAACAAATGTTACCTCATTGCTAAATAGATCATCAGAGATCCTTTTTATACGATAATCATGGAACTAAAATGATTATAATACGTTAAATACTCTTAAGTTCTTCCTTGTAGCTTTCAAGGATACTTTAAAGTCTTAAAATATGTTCAAATTTACTATTATTTTTGTTTTCTAAATCAAGTTAGAATACGAACTTACGGCCAGTTCTCCGCCATCAGAACAAGACGCGTCAAATGTCACTTTCACTACCCTAAACTGAGAACAGGATGAGGCTTAACAATGACTGACGGGCGTCAGATTACCCGCCTACATGTTGGATGTGCATTACCTTAAGGTGCCATGAACTCTTACATATTTTTTCTGTTTTTCTGAAAAACGATTGTCAGTATTGTTCATTATTTTGATATTTCTAAAATATTTCAATTGTAATGCAGAAACGAGTGTTTTCAGCATAAGTTTTGCTAGAAGGAGGCATGCATTTAGGAAATGAAGTTTTCATAAATTTCGGTAAATCGAATTTTATAAATACTATTAAGAAGAATTTCCGATATTTCATTCAGTTATATTTATAGCATCCATTGTTACGTCAGCAGCCATAGGTAGAGGTAAGGGCGAGTTACTATTTTGTTAGTAATGGAGAAAAATCATACTCGCAATTCGTGTACCTATGCAAATAAGTTTTCTACAAATCTGGAACGAAAATGTATATTTTTTTCAAACATTGCTAATCTCGCGCTGTTTTAAAATTAATTTTTATTTATTTATTTTAAGCTTTTACTCATCTTTCAACTATTTATAGTTAAAATGATAGTAAAGGATTCTAGAATTTTAAAAAAAGTGCCCAGATGATATTCTCCCTCTATGTCACATACAGTTTTTTAATATTTTTTATTAAATAGATCTAAATCTAAATCTAAATCCTTCGAACCGTCCAACCAATCTTCTCAATTTATACGATGGTGGCGAGATAGGTGGCAGCAAACCGCCACCTACGACCGTACATCGCTTACACATCTAAGGTATCATTCATGTTTTGTAAAGGCCCTGGTAAGTCAAAAATCAGTTATGTGTTTGGTGGCGAATATCCCTGTTAGGAATATCGCAATAAAATTCAACCCTTTTGATCTCTTTTATGACGATGTAATAAAAGTACTTCAATTGGTGAACTCCACCGTCGTTCCCGCCGCTCTTCTTGCTGCGAGCAGAGATTATGGTAGAAGCTATGCACAGGGAGCCGCGTCGCTGCATGTACTAGATCGAAGCCGGCCTGTCTTTAGCTCCTGTCCACTATCACCTTGAACATGTTGAGTTACTTTCTTCTGAAGCATTTTCTCTTCATTCTCAGCAATTCTTCAAAATGGAAGTGCATCGTTTCGGGGCCGAGCCATATAATTTACAAAAAGAAGAAATCGATAGCTCTGTAAAATATTGCAGCTATTTAACAATCCCAAATGTATATCCACAGGTTGCTAATTCATCTATGGTGGCATTTGAAAGTATTCAAAGTTCTTGTGACACGCATTTGCCGCTAAATGTATTGCAGGCTCAATGAATCTCCAAGGTAACATAAATCAAATCGGTTTCCTTTGTATCGCTTCCATTGCTCAGTTTTTGTTGTTTTTTTTTATCGCTGAAATCAGTTAATTCTTTCAATTTGCTTGTGATATTTAAATCATTAATGGAAACACTAATGTGTAAGTAAAACGTATTATACATTTATGTCATGTGAATAAAAACTAACAGGATTTGTCAACGTATACTGGTGGAATGTCTATCATAGATACGACTTTTAGCAAAGTAGCAAAGTTAGCAAAAGAGTTTGTCGTTCTTCATAATTCAATATATAGTTTTTTTTAATCCATTTCAGCAATATCACTTGATATGGTTTCGCATAAAACAACGTTCAACCCAAAATCTTTGAGTTGCAGATGAACCAAACCTCAGTCTACTCCTCACTTCTAATTTGTCGGCTTCATAGTACCCATAACTCTTTACAAACAAGGCTGTTCAATTATCTGCGCTATTAAAATACAAATTTACCTTTTATTAATTTAATTTCTTTAACATAAATCCAGTATCGTACCCTCACTTCATAATTCTAATTGCGTTTTCTACCTACTTGTCCGTCTTCTAACCCTCACTCATTCTTTCCCTCTCATTTTCAGTGACGTCTATTTCCTTCTTCCCTCCTCCTTAGTGTCCCTTTGTGGACTTCCTCCCCTACACCTTCTACTCATTTACCTCAAATATACCTCCCATTTTAAACTGTATTCCCCAATCTAATTTACTTTCTCGAGTCAGCAGTCTCCAGACAGCTGCATTTCCGAACCGTTCATCGCTCTTCATTCCTCTATTAACCTATACCTCTTGCCCCTTCGCTCGCCACTCCCCACTCTTCTTTTCACTCTCCACTTTCTAACCAATTACCCCTTTTCACCTTTACTTTCTACCTCCGACACATCTTCATCCACCTGTAACTCTTCTTCCAATATTTGTCCCCAGTCTCTTCTCTTTCCATTGTTATTTCTGTTTACATGCCTCTAACAAATACTCCCATTCTATTTTGTACTCACCCTTTTTTATATATCTTTCTCTTCTATACAATACCAACTTCACTTCAAGTTATTAACTACCCTCTATCCTTCAATTCATTTTTATTTAATCCTGATTCCATAAACCAATCAGATTGCGACAAAAAGGATTATTGTTTCAAAGATCTGTCTTTTAGAGAGTGTCAAGATATTTACTTATTCTTACGAAAAACTAGAATTTTGGAAATATTATCCTCTAACTCTTTTAATTTTTAGCCTAAACAGAAGTGCGGAGAATTCACTTTTTTCGCTTAACTACAAAACAACAATATTATACATTTTTAACGAAGTTCATAGCGTAACGTTAGTTGAAAATTTAAGGATGTCAAAAAACACCTTATTTAATTGAGTAAATAGCCAGTACTTATGAAAATTCATCGTAAGATAAGTTATACAGATCTTTAAAATACCTGAAACTCGTTCTTTTGCATGGCATTTTACTAATTTTAGTGTCAATTGCAATTTTCTTTAGATTTCTTTAGAGATCAATAATAAAATCAAAGACACGATTATGCCACAGCAATAAAAAATCACAAATGAAAGTCAAAAGTACTTTATCGTTCCCGATCGGCGAAAGCAAATTACTATTTGACATTATAACCTTCAAAGTGATGGGAGGTAAGTTTGCATTCACACGTCTAAATCTCAGTGTAAGAGATACTACTAAAATTATTCTTTTAACTCTCCCTTATCTGTTTTTCCATTAACACCTGAAAGCATATGGTGTGACATAGGGGCGGGGTTTTGAGACGGGCAAGGCAGAAATGTGTGCAACCTGTTAAAAAATACTAGTTTAATATATATTAGGAATAAAAATTTTAAATATTTCCTACAGTTTGTGTATGAGCCATCTGGACATATATGCCGGACGTTTCATTATTGTGGTACGATCGCATTTTCAGTTCGAATAATTCAGAAGTCCGCGCGCAGAGTGTCGTTTCCTCTCTTCCTTCATCATATGAAGTGTTTTTTCGTTGTTGTTTTTTGTTACATTAATTTGCTACAACGTGCTTTCGTAGCCCTCCTACTGGCATCGAACGAACATCGAACGAAGATCCCCGAGGTTCCCAGACCGTCACCTATCCAACAACTCGCAATGTCTCGAAATGCATAACCTCCACGACTTAACGGAGCGTAGTTAAGTAATTCGTCTAGCGACGCCGGCTGGCAGGGCTCTCAGCCGGCGGTTTCTAGGCGGGGACATTCGGAGGTTGCCTGGCTTCGCGCCGTCTCGTACCGAGAAAGGATCACGGATTGGGAGCAGAACAGTCGTACGCTCAGTCCACTTTCGACACATGTGCTTTCTGGTTAGACGGGCGCATTATGAAAGTTCTCTCACGAAAAACTTCCATTTCCAGCCACATTACCCGCGTGACGCTGATTTACTTCTCAAGCTAACAAGTGGAGAATGTGATTGTATTTTACAATGTATTCATTTCTTAAAATTAATATGTGTGTGTTACTTCATACTTCTAGTTTTGAATACTATGTTTTTACAATAATTTTGTGAGATGCAGTGATCGGATTACTACCAGAATTTTCTCCATTTATTATAGTAAATAAACGACCAACGATATACATAAACGGCCAATCAAGGACAACTGGTGATTTATGCTATATTTTGTACGGTTGTACATAGTGCTGGCAACAAAAATGTAAAAAAATTACGCTCCGTGATACACATTCGCCAGAACGTATTTCAGGGAGAAGCCATTTAGAGCTCGGACTCCCCACCATAAGCTTCGTAAAGAAAAACTATACTTTTTATACAAAACATTTTATTCTTGAAATGACGTCCTCTCCGGTTTATTGGAAATGCTCTTTTTGAATATGATGCGATCAGTATCTTTGTTTGTTTTCAACAAACTGAGTAAAATTTCAAACAATATATTTAAACCATAAATAAATTTAATTAAAAATATTATTTGAAGAAACGGCGAAGGCACGAACAATTTGAGCAATAGTTTAGCGACAAACATATGAAATCTATAATATGGCCGTTTACCAAACGCCTTCATCCATCAAACATCAAGCAGCAGTTCTATCTAAGAGAATTATTAGTCCCGGTGGCTGGTGCAACAACATAGACAACATTAATTCTCTATGAAATATAATCATTCAAAATTAATTGTACTCCTTGTTGAGATCGTTAAGTATCATGTCTGGTCTTTAACAACATTGGGGGTTAACAACATTGGGGTGTAAAAATGGTTTCAGCATAGAAATGCTAATTCCTCCCCCCTTCAAGTCACGTGCACTTACCCACGGGAAAATATGGCTGGGCCTCGGAGGGTATAGTTTGCGTGCTCCAAAGATGGCCGATTCGCGACAAAAAAATGAATACCACAACTTATATTTTTTACTATAAACCCAAAAACAAATATTTTAGGTTGTGCCTGTGTCAAGAACTAGTAAACGGTTCTCATGAATGGCGATAATTTTTATATATCACACATCAATTCAAATATAACACAGTTTATATATACGCAATGATAATAATACACGGAGTTAATTATAATTCTAAAACGAATTTTCTGTGTTCACAGGGTGCATACAGACAGAAAACAACAAACGGATCGCATATCAGCACTGTTCTTGACACACATATGATCTTACCGATCCTAGTTTCCAATTTTCCTTCCCTCACAGAGTACTAATCTCTTCAAAAACTTTCGAGTCCGTTTCATCTGGGTTTTGTTTCGGCACTGTGATTTACCGTCATTCAAATTGCTAATCTGACTGCCAGTGTTGTCCACTATTTTCAACTAAGGCTTAACTACCTACTCCTGCAAATACATTGTTTCTTGGACATTTAATATTATTATTAATTAATTATTATTTATTATTAATTAATTATTATTAAATTATAATGAATTTTTTCTATATTAGAACGAAATCTTTAATCTAGAAAAAGACTGTGACATTTCTCATCTTAGTTACGGTTATACATGTAAATTAATTAAATATTGGCATTTTAAAACAAATAATAACAATATTTACTAATTATATTAGTAATAATACAAATATTTTATATAGATACATTTAGAGCAAATATTTTTTTCAACTGTGATATTGAAGAATATAATATGAACTTTTTGAAAAATAATTTTTGCTAGAAATGAAAACCAGTTGTACATTTTGTAAATTATATTTCGTGTTTGCTGATCATCACGCTAACAGTGAAATGCAAAGTATGGATTTGAGCCCTACTGTTTGTTACAAGCGAAAGCAATAGTGATTCTCTAGAGGTGAGCCTGCTTTTTTCAAAACAACGTGTTGCGGAGAACTCAGGTCTAATATGTGATAATAAGTGTTGTTCTGAAAGAAAGTGAGTGCAAGAAATTTTGTTAATTATGGGAAAAAATACATTGTAATGAGAACGTCGGAAGTGAATACCTACATCTAGTTTTCACATTTACGACAAGGAAGCGTGAAATATGTATAAAGTATTTGAATTCTTATTTACATTATTTGTTTTGAAAAAAAATATCCCAGAAAATTAATACTAGTAATTAAGAGAATTTTATAATAATATTGTGGTATAAGCTTTGGAAACGAAATTCGAATGGCAATTAAAAAACAAATTATCGTCACACCAAAAATGATTTTTCTAAGAAAATTCACTATTTCATATTTCCATACACGGAAATTTCATGATTCATATTATGAAATACACTGCATTCAGTTATGATAATACCAAATGTAATAAAAATCCATCATGGCAAACGCCCAAGAATAGCGAATACACAATTAGATAAATCACAATCATGCCTATACCTTCAATGCACATTCCCGTATGATAGCATTCCATACATCATATAATACAACGCAAAAACGAACTCTAGCAGAAAAAGTTCGGTAGAAAAAAATCAACGTTTCCGTGTTATCGGAAATCCTCAATCTTGATGTAAAGAATGGGTGAAAACCAGAACGGTATAAGTGGTATTTCATAAATTCAGAGAAATCTGAATATTTAAGACAATATTACTGTAAATTCTTGGTCTCTTCGCTTTGTTTCATCACTAAAACGACGGTATTTCAATTGTTCATTAGAACCATGAAAATACTTTGCCACTGTAATAGAATCTAAAATAAACACTTTTTTTACCGAATTCAGAAAATGTCATTTATACCGTTCTGGTTTTCACTCATTTGAATTATCTATAATCGGAAAGACGAGAAACAATATAGAGCAGACCATTTTTAAGCCCAAGATAAACTCAAACCATGAAATAGAACATAATTATCTGAAATAAAATTTAGGAAAATCCGTTAGTGATGGAAAATCTTAATGTCGAAGTAGGAGTGCATTTCAGATCTTCAAAATTTTTAATCATAAAATGACGCGGGAACCCTTCATCTTACAGTCAACTTCTGCTTTTCTTTTCAAATAAAAAAAAATTATAGAGAGACTTTAAATGATTGTGCGAGACGCACGTACATTGTAGCCCAGATTTGGTGCAATAACGATCATCATTGCGTACAAGGAGAAATTACTATATTTTGTGGATCTAGTTTTTCTTCTCGTAGCTTCCGCCACACCTCTTAGCCGCCGAACGATCCGCCAATCTGAGAGATCCGCAGGACAGAGCAAAGGGAAGTGGCGAAGCAGTCGTCGGTTCACGTCCGGCTCGCGCCCCTCCGCTTCGTGCGAAACCCGTCTGGGCAGTTTGTCATTGCACTGCCCGAGCCGGAAAAGCTTAAGGTGGGACGAGGCTTCAACTCTAATATCATAGTAAGTATGTTTGATGAAACGGGTAAAACGTATATCAATGAAAAATATTTAAGATAGGGTATTTTTCTGATTTTTATTATGTATTGTAATGTGTGTTCTTTTTTAGAATACATTTGTAAATGTTGGTGGATTTGCAGAGGAAATTGTGCAATAAAGACGTATTATTATTATTATTATTATTATTATTATTATTATTATTATTATTATTTTCGTAATGGAATGCTAGAAATCCTATAAAAGGAACGTTAAATTCGTCGATTTTTTTAAATTTTTATTCTCCTTCATTTCAATTAGAGCTCGCACGACCCGACGACATATTTTTAATCCCTGTCTCGACCTTCATATGTCTCTGCTATTTGAACGACCACTTTTGTTAAATTCCATTATTTCTACATGTTATAGACATATTTCATATACTTCATTATCTTTGATATAGGCCTTTCACTATCACTCAGTTACAACTGTTAAATTTCGAAATTAAATATAAAGCATAATGTTTCACTCAATTATAATGTACATTTCATCATCTCGTTACAAATAGAGCTTTCTTTACAAATTATTCTAATTATACGTGTACTCTTCGTAAAAAAAGCAGTGACGTAACGTGTGATCATTTCGTAGCGAGAATTTTCATGCCACATGCGGGAAGACGTCCCTCGCGATCTCCACCGGCGGAACCGGTGACTGCCTCGCGGGCTGGTCGGAGCCCGACTGCTCTCGCCACGTTGTCTAACGTTCGTCAGCTGTTTGACAGGAAAATAGTTGCTGCCGTCCGAGCGAGCGAACGCGGCGAGATTGTGAAGAAACGATTCCCGGTGTGCCTCGTCATTCTCCTTATAGAGCGAGGAGAGAGCGACGACTTGCCTGGAAGCATCTTGCAATCGTTGTAACCGGGTGGTCGCTGCTCGGCCAGGACGGAACCAGAAGATAATTTTCCAAAACGCTTACACTGTAAAAAAGAAGAAAATCCAGAATTATTAATCTAAAGACCAGCCAAAGTAAGATAATCTGTTTCTGCTATCTCAACAGTACAAGTCTAGCTCGAAGTTACTAAACGTGTGTTTACAAGAACACGTCCTTGTCATGAAAAATATTAAATCTTCTCAATGTGTAAAATCCTTAGTTAAGTTACTAACAAGTATATTCAAACAGTAGTTTTTCTTATCTTGTACACTTCCATACAGTTCAAAGGAATGCAATTCTGCAGAGAAAAATGGTGATTTTTCAACAAAAAACTAATTTTGTGCGTTCTTTTTTTACCGAAAAGCCTCTTTTACGAATTCGCCAAAGAGTCTGCGTGTCAACAACGCTAGCACGTAAACCGTACACTGGAGTTTTACAAAATTTGATACTCCGTGATAAAACTGGCTGATGTTGTAACTCCTTAAATACTAAATGGATATTTTAATTTTCGAGGTGTATTTTACATGAAATTATATTTTCGAAACTTTATCTAAAATGACTCCCAGTTCTTCCTTAAATGTTTTGTTTGAACAGACCAAAGTACGCTTGGTCTACCACCATTTGCGTTCAAAGATTTTTCTCTGAAATAAAAAATCGAACCAGTACTTTGACTCTGGTTTCGAAGAAATTAACTCGGTGGGCAAAACGTCGCTTGCGGAACCAAAGTAAGTAGGTTAGCCCGCCAGGCCTGCCAAATATTTTTTCGGGTTGATAACACTTTTGCTGATTCAACTAGTATTAAAATATTATGTAACATTTACAAATAATTTAAGAATACACATGATGCTGTCGTAGCACCACTTGTTTAAGAGGAAACGAGTAAGTGTCCTTATTATATAAATAATAAAATAATATTGAGAGCTCTACAAGAAGAGAATGACGTGTCACAAATATATTAGTCTACTACATCAATAACATTGAAGGCACCCTTGAAATTATTTCTATGACAAAGACAGCTCCGAGGGGGCGAGTACATAGATACCATACTCGAGAGTCCAAAGCCAACAATTTATTTAACTTAATTTATTAAAACAATTATCACATATTGATTGCATCATATTCCAAGAAGTATTCCCATCACAAATACTAAATACATATTATTTTTTTTTAAAACGTGATGAAGGCTTCAACCAAAATTTGTTCTCCAGAAATGTTTTCTGGCTATGCCCCTAATCTAATATATTAATGAAACAAATGACACGGTTCGGTTAATTCAATAGGAATATAATATGTACACATTATACTACGTTTATAGTTTTGAAGAGAGTAATATTCTCCTTCGTGTAAGGTATACTCAGAAATGATTCTTTCATCCTCGTGGATTTTTCATCTTTTATTTTTCTTCTATGGCACATACCATTACTACTCAATTCCATAGGGGCAGCTGAGATACTGTTATTATTAAATGTCCAGTTGGATGAATGACAATCTAATCTCTAAAAAAATAAATAATTGATTAAAATAATTAGCCTTTAAACATGTTTCGGGATTTTTTTCCATCATATTTTTCATTAAAACAGTTTGAAATGAAGTTATTGGAAAAACATTGTATTTATAAGTTAGAAAACATGAAAGTAATTGAAAAACAAAATAAAATTTCAAGGTACCCAACTCACCCAAGTAGTATGACTTAAAAACATATTTCATGGAAAAACTAAAGGAAGTTTACTGTTTTTTCTGATACGCGTTTAATGCCAGGTACTTGAGTAAGTAGATACCCTACAAGGAAAAGAAGCAAAAGCTCTTCACTATTACGCGACACATTAAAAGTAATAAATCATTTTTTTTTGTTCTTTCTGCTGAAGCTGTTGGACCATTTGTGCCTTGGCCTAACCTCTGCGAATTCAATACTGCCGGTATATTTCGCACAGCACAGAATTATTTTTACCATAAGACATGAAAGTTTCATCAGAAGGCAACATTGAATTACAATGTGCAGTTACTATCACAAAAAGTGCTACAGAGTAGCACTCTCTTACATCATAAAATATGAGAGATTTAGTACAATGAAATACATAATTACCCAGTGCAATTTGTATCAGGTATAACGCATTGCATTTGCATGTCTGTATTACAGTTTTAAACCATGATAGGAAAACGTTCAAACGAGACATTGCAGTCTCGTATGTACTTTGTTTCCCTCTGAATTTTATTCCACTGTCATTATTTATACAGATTATGTGTTCAATTTAACATATTTTTAGGCTGTGGTTGTTTCAAATATAATTAAGAACACTTCGTGACACATGTTAGGAGTCTTAATGTTTTCATAAAAAATTAAACAATTTCCAGTAATTACATTTATTATTTATTATTATATCACATATGTTATTACATTAAGATTATTAAATTTATTCTACTCAATTACGATTTTGGAAGGGGAGACGTACTTAAAGATGAGTGCGTGTTTCATTTCTATTTCTATGATTTTCACGCAATTTCGTTTTTCGTTACTTGAAATATTTAAAACTTAAAATTTGTATGTTTCTGGCAAAAATACTTAATCCGAGCTAGAACAAATTTTAGATATAAAGTAAATTTTAGAAATTGTATTGCACACCTAGACAAAATTCAACAACTAAAAATACACATTTTTTTTAAACGAGGCAATTTTTCATAGAAGTTCGCAACAACAATTTCATACACCTATTTTAGCAGTTCATTTTCATTACTTGAAATTCTAACAGCTTTTTTGAGACATTTGGACTTGTTTCACTTTTTAATGGACAAACATTAGACCTATAATTGCTAAATCAACAAAAAAGGGCAGTTACTTCTTTTAGTGTAATTTACGTTGAATGATTAGATAATGGATTTGTACGAATATAGTTGTATTAAATATGAAATCTTCGTGTACAAAATAAATCAAATTTATTAGGAAATTTGGGCAAATAGTGAAACAAATATATTTCAAACCGTACTCAGTCGGTAGCTCAGAAATATTTATCTCTTTTAAGGAACGAAAATAAAATATATTAGTATCAAATACATAAACTCAACATTATTACACATTAAACCAGGCTGGAAACAAAAAATAGGTACCCTAGGTACAAAAATAATTCCTTGACGGAACTACCAAAAGACATCCGCAGTGTCGCACATTACAAATTACTTTACATTTTAGTACATAATGTAATATTCAAAACATTAAAAGCTAGTCGGGAACGTTTTAGTTGCAAAATTCTACTGGAGCAGAAAGAAAAATCAGTGTTTTATATTACTTCTCTGGGGTTTTAACACGTAGCAGAATGCGGGATTTGAGAAGTGCAATGAAGCCTCGTGAATCGCTAGGGCAACACTTTAAAGATATTATTAAACAATAAATAATAGCTTGATTTTAATTTTTATAAAATCCTATTCTAGAAAAAACAAGATACGCACGTCAGAACTTGAAAATCAGCTAGTTCCCAGTATGCATCCAAGGGTAGCTGCCTGGTTGGTTCATCAAAATTTCTTCTTAATCATAGTCAAGACTCGGCTGCTCCACAGGGCGGACACAGTTTTTTCTCTAGAACTTGATTCTTTGATTTATACAAAGACTGGCAGGCTTGATCAGAAATGTTTAATTTCCGTTGTCCAAGTCTTTCCCCTTTCGATTTCTAGCCATTTCTTTTTTCTTTCGTTTCTTCTGCAATAGGCTCTTGCTCGTAATCTTCAGCAACTGCAACGGTGTGAGAATTATTGTAGGCTGTATCTTCAATGATAAGTCGATCAGCCTGAACGTGGGTTCCATTTTCTTTTACAGTCTCAGAATTAGAACTGTTGCTGTCGTTTGATTAACTGCTGGTGTTGCTGGTGGGTAATAATAATGAAGAAGAAAAAAGTAGCAACTTAAATAGCCTTGAGTGTTGGGTAGAGAACAAAATTTTAATACGCATCAGAATCCTCAAAATCACTTTCGTCATTTTATATTTGTGAAATATATTAGTCGATTTGATTATTTTCTTTAAGGGGCCATTGGTGTTTGAGCAAGTAAGACAGCTGGCATTCCCTTATCCTTTTTCTATTAAACATTCACACTCATTCTGAAACAACAGAAAACATCAAAATACTCTCTATAACCCTCAAAAGTGCACTAACTCAAAAATAATAACATACAACTCAACTAGCAAATATTTCTGCAAACCAGTAATAAAAAATATTTTTCTACATTAAATACGCAATACGGCATCTTATTCAAAGTGTATTTTCTGCTTTGTTTTAAGAAATAATGTGAATAAAATACCTATTCAACAAAACTAATGTAACTACAAATGTCAAAACAGAAGTCAATATATAGCTCACATTTTCAAACACCTGAATAATAAAACTCAAAATCGGATTGTGAACACTCGTAAATTGATCAAAGTGACCTATAATAGGAACTCTAATAATAATTAAAATAATAATAATAATAATAATAATAATAATAATAATAATAATAATAACAATAATAATAACAATAATAATATCAATAATAATAATAATTGTCTAATAATAGGTCTAAACAAATTCAGAGTTTTGTCAACGAAACTGATACAACCCAAAAAAAAAACCGTTTTGCAATACTAACGTATGTGTACTCCGCTTGATGTTGAAACACAGTCTAAGATAGCGTCACCGTCAAGTGTTTTGGAGAAGGGGTCAAGCGCTCATTCATTCAACAAAAGGTTTGTTTTATTTCATATTTACTCAGCGAATAATGTACAAATTCAGCATTTTTTTACTACATCGTATGTTTGGCGGTCTTAATATTAAACGTAAATTCTAAGCTTACAATTATAACTTCTACAAAAGGTAACTAAATGCCATTTTTCAGAGAATATTCAAAATATGGGTATAGCGATTTTACTCGTTTATGCGACTTCGTTTGTAGAATCCCAATAAACGATTAACTAATAAATCTTAATTTTTGAGTTGATACTGTGCGATATATATTTATTTCCATGTTTTTCAACTTCAGTTAAAAAATACAAATACTTATTTTCATGTAACAAATATTAGATAATACATATCACAACTCGTCAAATCGATCGAGGCAATCAAAGCCTTTGAAGATCATACAATATGCCCTAAATTATTCGTGTTTCTTAAAAAAGCAAGAATCTTTTCGAGTTTTCTTTAATTCTGTCAGTTGCAAAACAGCGTCCCAAGCCTTTTTGGCGTTGAACGCGAGGAGTCATTCTCCTTGAACGTACTAATTCAAGTAAAGTCAAATCAGTCATTGCCTTTTAACTATCGGTCCGAGGCTCACCGACGTTATTATCAAGGTTCCCAGACGGTCACCCATCCCATAACCCGCAGTTACTCGAGCTCTCTAACGTCCGTGATTTCACCAAGCTTTGTTAAGAAATTTGGCCATCAGAGCAGTTTTTGAAGTAAACATTAACTTGTTTTCTCTGTTCTTTATTAACTTCATTGATTTTTAGAAAATTTTGCTTAAATGGTCGTCCTTTCGCTCAAAAGTTTGGATCAGTATATTTCTCCGAGATCAGTAAGTAAACTCACATAATATTTTGAATAAACAATTATTTAGTAATTGAGATTTTATGAAGTTAATCATTTCGACTACCTCGTCAAGAGCAATTTTATAACTGACGGACAATATTTTGCAGCAAGTGCCTGTATATGGATGAGAGAGTATATACTAGAACAGTTTTCGGCGATACCTTTAATAAAGGAACATAGTAGCTGGTTGGACGAAAAAAGTTTGGAATTTTTTTCGGGTTCCATTTTAATAAATGCTAGCTAATTTTAATAGTTAACTATAAAGCATTTGTTTAGACACCATGCAAAATTTGCATACAAGTTTGCAAATTCAATGTATTTAAGTGGTTTTAGAAAAATCTCACAAGTGAACCGCTGTGTACTGCGGGTAGTAAACATGTTAGTTTCTTCGCCTACAGCCTACTTCTTTTTTGTAACGTAACGCTGAAGGTTTAAATTTTGAAACACGAAAACGCCGTGTTGCCCATATAAGAGATTCACATTCTAATACAAAAGCTACTGAAAGTTGTATGTCCTCTTCTGTAAATTTGGATATTTTTTCTCTTTCAACTTTCGTGGCATCTAAATCAATGATTTCATTTATGGTTGTCTCACAGGTCACTTAATAAAATATTTAATGTGAGATCATTGATTACGAATTTAGTAGTGCATAGTGGGACAGTTCCACTGTGTACCTTTGCACATATTATTAAGTATTAATCCACCACAAGAAATATAAGAATTTAAAACCACAGATAACAATTGGGTTATATACCTAAATAGTTATTTCAACTACATTACAAATTAAAAATCCAGATTCATCTTGACTCATCTATACTCATCTTTTGTAATTTGATTCAGAAACTGTAACAAAAATTACTTTTGACTTCAAACGAGACCAGCAGAAGCATAACACGTCTTCACCTTGAAAACTAACAGCTATGCTGGACTCATTGGTTCAGTTATATTGGCTGCATTACATGGAAGTGGTTTGAGTAGGTTGCTCCATCGGTACAGAGACCAGTGCAGTTGTCCCTTGGTATTAGGTTCTCTTCGAGAAAGGAATTGAGTTTAAATAGTCACGTTGTAGTAATAAGTGATGTTATAAATTTTTTGAATAGAAGTTCCTCTAATACTGCGTTTTCATGCTCATATTTAATGTTGACAATATTGTAACTCTATATCGGTAGATTCATCCATATGTAATAGAAACTTGCATGATTTCAGACGAAAATTAGGTTAACTCTTTATATTGGCTGCTAAATCTCTGATACGCTGCTCTATCGTGTCATCGGAAAGTAGGGTCTTAGCCACTTTCTTTGATGATTGGTCATTTAACACATATTTTACCACTTCCGTAGGGCAAGCATTTTCCGCAATTATGTGAACTTCACTAAGAGTATAGCGTCAATGGTTTTTATTTACTTTTTTGTGGTTTAAAACATACAAAAATTTTATTCAAAGAGTTTTTCAGTTTTCGAATAAAAAATTGAATAAATAATTCTTTCAGGTTTTCGCTAAGAACATATTCCAAATGCCGGTGAAATTTAGCTCGAGCGATAGGGCTGTTTCGAGAGCTTTGCTGCACTTATTTTGAGGTAATTTTATTTGCTACACTCATTACCTCACATTATCACACTCACTCTTTATCTTATAAAAACCGCTAGTGAAGTCCAAAGCAGACGTGTCCGAAGTGAAGTTCTACGGAAGAAGCGTTAAAGTGCATTTTTAAGTAACCTATCGATGTTGCCACAAAACTTTGAAATTAATTTCAAGGCAATAATAGTGTGGCAGGTACCTTTTAAAGTAGATTAAGGTTTATATGATTACTAAAGTTGATAATATGGTTAACAGCAGAATATAAAACACAAACACACTATTAATATAATTTAGGGTTTTGAAACTTTAAAGGCAGAATCAATACCGTTTGTAAATAAGTAAACACTTAAAATATACGACACACAACCACAAGTTTCTATTTTGTTTATTTCGTTACAAATGTAATAGAATTTGACTGGGTTTATGACAAATGACATTAATTAAATTCTCAATTGTCACAGATGAAAACTATTAACCGGTAAATGAAATCTTTTTATCATATTTAGCTCAATTGCTCAGAGAACAGACTATTCTTTGTCAGAGAAAAAGTTCTGAGAACTGCATAGTTGGAGTGGTGATTTTATTGTGAAGTTGTGTCAAAAGCAAACACAAAATTTGTGATTATTTCCGCAGGGTAATAGTTATATTAATTTATTTTCACAACCATGCTAATGATTACATATTATGATTACATAAGCATAAATAGGGAAGTTACTGTAAACATATCTTCGTGAATACGTTAATGTACTTACGCGTAACACTTATGGATGTTACGTATTGCTATGTAAATAACCTCACCTAAATAAAGTTCTCAATAAAATATCCTTGACAACATAAGTAGGCAAGCACATAAGTTTCATGGAACACTTGAGTGATCATGAAACCCTCGGATTCCGGAGAATACAGTTTAAGAAACACTGAAAATTCACTGAAATATTTTGGTATGAATGTATTTATAATCGTCACCACATAATCGTAAATTAAAACGCGAAACATTTGACCAAACTATAGTTAGAAATTGTAATTCTATTAGAATTTTAGGTCTCAGTAAATGCACAAACAATAATTTCACTAGAAGTATGAAGCAATATTTAATCTTTTTTATTATACCTATACGCTATGTCCTTAGATATTTGTTGTTCCTACAGATCTGAACCTGGAATCTCCCACCAGCAGGGCACCCCCAGTCGGGGAAAGCTCTAAGCTCCCAAACTGGTCCACCGGCAAGTGCGGTAGTGTAATGCATGTAAGTGTAAGTGCGTGTAAATAAGGGGAGAGGACAGGACAAGGATGAGAAAGGAAATATCAAGCGCGGTCCGTGGTCCATTTGTTAGGGTTCTACTCCGACATTCAAGACAAAATGCACATATGTGACTTTACGATCCCTTTTTGCGTTGTTGCTTGACATACTGAAATCGAAACTTAAAATCTGTTTTTTCTTCTGTCTTCAGTGAAAGCCAAAATATTAAAATACTTCAAACTTGGATAACAAAACTAAATGGATAATTACTAAATTTTACAATAGAAAAATGATTGAGATTGTAATTTTGTATTATTTCTATCACTGGAATTTTATTTTTACTTTAATGAATGATATGCCAAAGAAAAAAGGTGTTAATTTTCGTATTTATGGTAATGGTTAATACGGTTACAATGAATTTCATCCATTTCTTAGGCACGCCAGATAGTGATGATGTTTCTGTTGTACGTAGAGATCTTGACGGTTGAGCAGATATATAATTTTCAGCAAGCGTCAGGGTACCATACAAAATTTAAATGTGTATGTCAGCAATCAAAATGGATACAGATTGATGATCCTTCGACATTGATGATTTTGACATGAGCCCGTCGGCTGCTCTGCGTCATACATCTCGCTGCACCTAAACTGTACCTAAAAAGACGCGTTAGAATTTTGCAATAACCAAGACAACAAAATAGAAAATAATACCGCATTTAACATTGCGTTCTTGTCACCGCATTGTTTTAAATTAACGTAATTTCAGTGCAGCAACATGTATAAAACATTGTCAACATAAAATTAAAGATCAATATCCATCAAATAGTAGAATGCATTTGCTCGAAATTCTTAACTTGTGAGAGAATTTAATTATTTTTTTTTATTTATGGATAGTTTATGGCAGTTACAACAAATTGATTTATGCGAGGCACTTTTTGATATTTGAAAAGATAAAGTATATTCCATATCTCACTTCGTTCGTTTTCAAGAAATAGTTCAGTAAATTCCGACTGTAAATTAATATAAATGCTTTTGATTTCTTCGCTTCAAAACTGTAATATTGGTGTATTTACCCTGAATATATGAATGTATAATATTCTGAATGTATTAGCAGTTATAATTGACTATTATAACCATTGGTATAAAATATTGGCTCAGCTCCTTTGACGTAACAATATTTTAATAAAAACGTATACTATAATCTTTATATTTTTTGGAAATGAAAAATCCACCATAGAATCAGAAAAATCCACCACTAATATCTCCTATAATGTGCCTCAAATTGGACAACTCATTGAAATTCTGAAAACATCTGTTAATTTGAAAGAAGCACAACACTAAACATTCAGGACAAGTAGTCATAACAATAACAAGAACTTCACTGTAAGTTGAGCTCTACATCTGATGACTCCCAATGCCCTCCTAATTCTTATCTGTGATATCTACTTTACTAAAGAGCTCAGAAATTAACAGAAAAGGAGACTTAGAAAAGAGATTAGAAATGTAATATGAACTATGCAGCCTGCAGGTATGAGAGGTTTCTTTAAATATCCAGGAACTCCGGGAAAGCGCGGAAAGATAAACAAATATTTTGACTGAAAAACGTAAATATTTGAATGTGTTATTGCGCCGTTTTTGATAGAGTGCGTTCCCATTGAAGTCTCATACTCAGTGCGTCACTACCTACGTCACAAGACTCCCTGGAAAAGGAATGCTCTCCATTAAAGATTTGTTATTCACATGTTGCGCTATGGAACAGCGACTTTTTTATATTCTTGGTACAGCTATTTACAAGGCTTGATTTCTGGTGGAACGGGACGGAACGGCGTTCCGGTATGTCGGGAACAAGATAAGGAGAAAAAGAAAAAGAGCAGACAAAACGCTTTTTAGCTCGAAATCTAATAATTTTCCACTTTACACTACGATCGTAATAAAATTATTGGTAAAAACAATAAGATGTTATAAACTCTAATTTCGTATTTCCTATGTTTTCTATACATTCGCAAGAGCCCATGCTACCACAGTTACCAATTGTTATTAATAATTATTTATAATTATTGAATTATATTAAAATTATGCAAGTATTTGTATTAAATTAATAATTAATTTTGGGCGCATTTCGTAACCTAAAATTTTATGAATCAAGCACTGTACATAATTGTTTTATTGTGTAACCATATATACTAAAGTATGTTATTGCAGTATTCGTGAAGGTATATGTAATATATACTGTAATATAATATATTGCACTGTAATAGAATTAATATGTAAATTATTGTAATATACAGATAGCTATGTATAAAATATAATTCAATAAATGTGTCTGCAGTACATATCAATAGAATATACATTCATTACTGGAATATTACATAGCCTTTAATGACCCTAGATGTCAATGTGACTAAAATTACCATAACTATTCTATTATAGGCGTTCTAATAGAAATACAAAACGACGCCGGTATCTCATTCACCAAATTTTAAGCATCAGAAATAATAATTAATTATGAGGTGTCTAATGACCTTTGCAGATAATGCGTCTCAAAAAAACATGAAAAAAACCTGTTGAATGATGCCAGAAGCACTGGTGATAAAAAAGGAAAATAGGAAACAAAAGCACATCACTCGGACACTAGTTCAAGAAAAATGTCGGGCCATTCTTAACTATAAATCATCCACTAAAACTTTGCATCAAAAGCAGATCAAATTTCTGCACTGTCACAACGATAAAATTCTTGAAACTGCAAGATTGACTCATGGTGTGTATTCGACAGAGATAAATGATCTTTAAAGTATAGTCTTCTCCATATTTACTTTATTTCCAGCAGCTGCTCTTGACAGCTTCGGGGGTCATCTTCGATTGTTCCACTGTAACAAAAGCAATTTAACATGAGAACAATGTGTAAGCGAATGAAACAAGTAAAATGACAAATTTAGAAACCAAAAATTTGCGGTAGTACAAAAGTATAGAATAGGTTATGATGGCATAATTATTTACGGAAAATACACACGAATTATTACTGTACAGGTAAGTAGACACATTGTGTATAGAGGATTAGTCATTTCGAGCGTAAATTACCAAATTCATTGTGTTTTATACAACACTGGTGAACAATAATTTGTCATTGTTCTGCATCACTATTCGGAACTGCACAGCTGTTTGCTTACTAATTCTTCTTTCGAAAAAGGTGTGAAACTTAATGATAGTTACGCTTATTGACAATTAAGTATCTCCGGAGAGAATAATCTTTCGAATTTGGATGCCAACGACAAAACACGCAAATTTGCAAATTTCTATAATTTGAGGTGCGAATTACTACAGTATGTTCATCGCATCGGGGCATAATTCTGTTAAAGGCTCCTCGACCGAAATTCAGATGCTGCAACGCGTCTTTCCGTGTACCGTGTCCTGTGGAGGCTGCCATAAAATTGCAAAATTACACTAAGAACACAATACACAATTATATACACACATTACACAATTTTTGCAAGTATCTTTAGAAACATTATAAAATTAAGTCCCATCGATCAAGTTTTACTCCCCTTGATACATTGATCAAATGCTGAAATGACTCCCGTTTTGCTTCTGAACATAACTGAAGTTTCACTATCTACGCACGTTTCCTTGAGCTCTGTGGGTTTTGCTAAGGAACTTAGTGATTTCCTGATCAGCACCATCCTTAGATTCGTTCATGTTCTCAAGGAATTTAGATGGAAGATTTATTTACATGGAACACGATAAGAGATAAGAAATTGTAAAAACAATTTTTTTCCGAAAACGCTCGTTTATTCCTGTATTCATTCTTCAACTTATATAGTTTAAGAGGTAGAGCACAAGACAACATGCACAGATTGCATTTCTCCCTGATAAGTCAATGTATCCTAATAATGTACTTTTCCTTTCGGAATCAATTTTTACTTTGAATTGTTCTTTCCTTTATTGTAAAAGTGCAATGATATTCTGCGTCCTGCTTTCCTCGCAAGCAGATGCTCAATCTTGTTTTAGATGTTAATCCTTATTTTTAATTTAAATTGTTTCATCGTCCTTTAAAAATTACACATTTTTTTCAACTGCAGATTCTTATTAAGAACTGCTTTTATTTCCATCGCCTCAACTTAACTGGTTGTAAGAATTTATGTATATTTTCCATAACTAATAAACCTTGCAGTAACCTAACTTAAATCTTTTTGCAATGACATTTTTGAAACGCACATTTTTGAGTTCTATTCTCGTTTCTCAATTTGGTCACTGCATTTATTTCCTTCCTTTACTCATTGTTTTCCGGTTTATGACTTTTGAAGCGTTACTATTTTAAAAATTCCTTTTCAGAATAAATAATATATCTTGATTATTAATTAAAGAGTTATAAAGTTTTTATGCCTTTATAATTAAATTTGCACAATTTTTTATTACTGTTATTAGTGATTTATTTTTAATGAAAGTATAATTAGTGAAATATTTTTTAAAATTATTATATCAGATTTTGTATGTTTTAATCACGTGTTATTGTTATAACTAGATTACTTTATTGTGAACTATATCAATTAAAGCAATGTACTGTTGACACAGGAGGATAATAAAACCGTAATTTTACATACACTCTACATAATTCTGATAAATACTACACTGGGTTGAAGAATTCAAACTTCAAAGATCTTTTTCCCTCTTTAACAATTGTTTTTGTTTATTCATCTGGACAGAATAATTTGTAGTTTTCCCCGTGCCAACCATCACACTTTGTTTGAGGTCTTTAGAAGACCATTCGGAAAGTTTAAAACTATTTGTAACAGTACTATCTAATTTGACAGTTCTACCTGATGCGACAGATCACGATCAAAATCGCCTTGAATGAGTTTTATTTTGTTATGGTCATAAATGGTATTTTAGACAGAAGAAAAGCATTTACACACAAAACGTCCAGAATCTTCAACGTTAAAAATAAAGTCAAAGGGACACATAAGCTCTAGATCGCCGGTTGATGAATTAAAATGATGTAATTGAAGTTTGAAAATTTGGAATTAATTTTTCTCACAATTTAATCAGCTTTTGTCTTTTCACGGCAAACTAGGAGGAATGCGTGGCCATCGAAAACTCTTATTCTCTCAATATTATGAAAAATGAAATTTTGATATTGCAATGAATATTAAACGTACTGATGTCAACACTTTACTCTAGCAGAAAGTGGACTGAATAGATTTCCTTTCCGTGATCTCCAACGTAAACATATAGGGATGTCAACACATTAAAATGATTGGATACATATGTTTGAAAATATGTCACTATTTCCGTCAAAATTACTCTACAACTACTTACATCTTTAAAATATTGTACACGACAACATTTACAGATCTAAAGTTGGCTACCAATTGCACTGAGAAATACGTGTCTGGCCGTAGTATTGACGATGCATGGCCTCTTCGAAAAATATTCAAACTTTTGCAATTTGCTAAATATATGGTATTTTAATGAAAATAAGAATTTTACAATATTTAAAAATTTAGTTTCCTATATTCATACACAAAATGCAGCCATGTTTCGAAAAATTTTGTAAATATAAATGGAGATTAATGTAAAGTACTGCCCAAAACTAAAATATCTTAATGATTCCCGGAGCATCCCAACTACATATTACTTCTGACGTGTTTACCAAACGCTCCTGATCTGACCGATTTCTGCGTGACACATCCATCTATCCATCTATCCATCCACCCAATTCATTTCTCCAGATATCCCAATTTGGGAGTAGAAGACAGCATGTATCTCCTCGCTACCAGCACCAATCTAAAAAATCTTTGGAACTTGGCTAACAGACGTTAACCCTTACCTGCGTGCGATGTTGCAACTCAAAAAACGGATTATACAATAGAAAATTTGATATTGTATTATTGTGATGCTTCCAGTAGTTCTCTTACTCATATTATAGAATTGGGAGGAAAACTAGAAAGTTCTTTACAAATGAAGATACGAAACATGAAAACAACATGCGCAAAAATTACTGTCCTAAGCAAATCTAGGCAGAATTTTGGAGTCAGTGATCTCTAATGTTTTTTTGAATAACTATTATGTTTCAAATTCTTTTCAATTCTGGGAATAAACAGTATACGGAAAACGAAGGAAATAGTATGTGCTTAAGTAGTTTATTAGAATATACATATATTAAAAAGCTCCAAATTAAATTTACTGTATACACAATAAATACATTGTAAATAAATAAAACTACTTGCATTGTAGCCCGCGGTGGCTCGTTGGAGCAAAATTATAACTGTGCGCTTTTCTTACAAATGTCCCAGGAGATATTGCTGTGGGACGATGAGAAATCCCACCCTAAAGTTTTGAAGACCAGTATTTACGCTCTAAAGGATGTCTTCGTGCTAACCACACGAACCTCTTATCCTATGGCCGAGAGGATGAGCTACCGTTGGTCGGCTAAGGTCCGTGTCTGGTTGTCGAGCCAAAGAACACGACAGGACTAGCATTGTAAAAATCTGCTGTCATTAATGTAGAGTCTACATTCTCAAAATGTAAAGTGATGTGTCCTAACTTTGTTTTGAAAGTGATATTTTCCGAGATGTAAGCAATTCCTATTATTGGCAATCAGATTGCCTGCCAGGAGACTAAGTTACACAAGGGAAATCAACCATCTATTAATATTCATTGACGTTTGTACTGGAACCAAGTGATCTCTGGATACAGCGCAGAGACAAAGGAGAAACTCCCCTCAGATGATAAGTCTCTCTCAGTGCAGAATGCGCAAAGACTGACAGCTCCATGTCTCAGATCGATGGCGGGTGAAGTAAGAGTAAGAAAGGTAGTAAATTTGCAATTGCTAAGATCATTTGTCCCGCACGTGTAATGGATGTTTTAGTCGGTGGACGTGGTGGCAATGTTCCCCCGCTGGATGGCGAGATTCAGCGCCGACCTTCTTCAGTTTGCGCGGATTTTCCCCACACAGGCACTAGTGGGGCACCGCTTCAGCCAGGTCACGCTCTCAGCTCCTGACTGGTCTCCCGTCGCGTGTGGTAGTGCGTTGCAAGGATGTTTACGTGTGTGTGTGTGTGTGTGTGTAAGTAAGGGGCGAGAATTCGACAAGGAAGATGAAGGAAACATTGCGAGCTATCCGAGGCCCGTTTGTTATGGTACTGCTCCGGCATTCGCCTGGTACCGAACGGAGATACCACGGGAAACTACCGATCAGAGCAGCCGTCCGTCACAATTGTTCTCCAGACATCGGCAGAATTCATCCCAGATATCTAGCTATTGTCGAAACTCCTCACTACGACGGAACAGGAACGCTAGCACTACACGTTGTATATTGGTCAGAGGCACTGCAATGACATCAATTGATACCCTGAGCCATCTAAGCCTGTGCGCATCACTGAATGAATAGAAAACAATATATCCATGTAACATCCTTTGGTAATCAAAAAGTCTCCCGTTTTACCCAACTTTCGCATGATTGAGAGTAATTCATTTCCGATAACATACATTAGAACACCTTCGGAAAACACCCAGAAAAATGTAATTTCCCATACTCTGAGAAGAAATCAATCTTACTTCTACTTATTACACATAATGTAGCCTTACACTACTACTATTTATTATGTAGTAGTACGCGAACAGTCATCTTCACCGTTTGGGTAGCGACTGAACGAAACCGAAGGGTGAAAGAAGTGTAAACGCGACGTTTACTCCGTTTACTCCGCTCCCCGGAGTCCATTTGCTAAATTGCAGCGCAAAGCGCACACGTTTCAGAACAAAAAAATTGCACGTACCGCAATGCAGCGCGAAGCCATAAAAACGGTTGCAGAAATGCACGAGCAATTATCAGTATTCATATATAATGAAATATTTTCACCATATCTCGCTTCATTATTCGCATTACTTTCAGGTGTTGCAATATTCATTACCATCAGTGTAGTATGAACGAGAGTTGATTACGAAATGAATTAACGAAAAAAGAAAAAGAGAAAAGTGTCATTTTCCAAATATAGGGCTACGCTTCCTATATTCGGGATGTGAAGGTGAGCTCAATTCACATGAATGTTTTATTAGCGAGAGTGCAATGAATTTCCGGAGCCTATTCTTTACAAATGCCCGCGAATATATAATTATATTATACTAGATGTCTCTTTTAATTCGCAAACATATTTTTATAATAATAATCAATTTTCCTACAGATGCGTATGATTCATACTGTTCATAATCTTATTCCAACGAATAGTCTTGAAACAAAAAAAATGCTTCAAATAACACAACAAAAGTTAAAACTTGTCAAACTCACATCAACATAGCAATTTCTCGAAGCTAAATAATGACATATTTCTAAATAAAGAAAGTAGCTAGTAAAATTTCATAAAATTTATTTCGACTTCCGCTTAAGGATCACATTTAAGACACAAATGACTAAGAGGAACATCTGAAGTGATTACACAACCAAAGAATATTTGAGTTTCAGTTAAGTTGCATAACATATCTCATTCTTATGGCAATATATTATGTATTTTAAATAGCTACATTTACCTGAGTTTGGTGAAAAGAAAAAAGGGGAAACAGCTATAAGAAAGATACCAAGGCCCACAGTGAAATTGAGCAACTGCCTAAATCCCTTGAAATAATTCTATTAATCTGGCAAAAAATATTTATTGACTACACATATTTCGTTCTCGTGTTCCTTTCTGAAAAGAATACGATAAGAAACAAAAGAATAATGTAAATATACGAAAAGAAAATCAAATATATTAATACGTATTAATAGATACAATGAATTATAACTAGCTAAAATGTGTCGAGTAAAACAAATTAAATGGAACGGAAAGTAATTATTACTAAATTTTGGCAGAAATCAGAGCAACTACGTATGATTTGTTACAAGTTTTTCTGATCGGGGATTACCACAATTAATATTTCAATAACTTAATAATTGTATGAACAATGTACACAGTAACAGATAGTGACATGAAACAATATTTCCATTTTTTTAGTTTGTTTAGTATTATGGCTTATAATAGCATTGAAACTTTGAAACAAAAAAATATCAATGTGTAAGTATATAACGGTATAATTCTCAGTTATCCATTATCACAGGGCAAAAATTACACTGGTAATATTCAAGCAAAATATTTGTGTGACATATTAATTTAAAAAGCAAAATACACAGATGCCAATTGGTGATTTCATGTTTACCCTGTATTATGGAGATACAATTATTTATTTTATAAGACGTATTATTACACAAAATTATCACTCACGTATATTAATAGGAAAACTTTTTCATATATTCTGTAAAGATTTGTAAATTGCATTGGAAAGGAGAACTGTGAAAATTGCGTAAATGCAAATGCTGTAGTTAATATATAACTAACAACTGTGTTTCTAATTCTTGTAATAAATAAACAAACAGTTGCGTCCACATATAATCTAATTAAAAGTCATAAATATTATTAAATTAAGCTATTCGGAAAAGGTTGTATTTATAATTATAATTATGTTACTAAATTTTGTTATAAAAAGTCAAATAAACGTCATATCAAATGTTATTGTTTTACCCCACGCAGTAATTAATTTGAAGTACATGTTGAAGAAAATGAAATAATACATTCATCGTATTTAATTATATACAATTTGTACTACATTCAAAGTTATTAAAATTCAATGTGAAATAGTTATTTTTCTAATTACCTTTCCTAAATAATGTACTTTTCTCACAGCTGTTGGGTCAATACTTTCAAACACTTTACATAGAAATTTTTACAAAATTCGATTATCGCAAGTTCCTCAAATAGGCAAAGTTTGCGAACTCGAGTTTCCAGAACCCTTCAGTCAGACTAATGTCTTAAAGCACTAGTGGTGGCTTCAGAATTGTATACTTCAGTTATTCTATTGTCATAAATCGCTTCTGGGGGTTTAAACATTTGTTTTCCGTAATACTCCAAAATTAGTATTAGTATACCACAACTAGAAGACATCTAGTGCATACGAAATTGCTAGTGCGTACGAAAATTAAAAATTCACTAATTTGACAATACTAAGAATGTGAATAAAGTAATAAAAAATAAAATTTGACAAATTTTTAAAAAATGTTTCGTATCGAAAATTAATGGACTAAGAGACATTTGGATAACCGATTTTTCCGAAACTCACATGAATAGATCAGGCCCAATGTACACAGATGGCAGGTACACTATAGAAATACCATGTACTTTTTTATGCTTTGGGTTGCTGCTCTGCGCAAGCAACTCCATCATGAAATAAGTATTTGTGTTGAAGGAAGGAACTTGGTACTTAAATTCAAATCCTTGTTCAGAAAAATATTTTGGCAGGTTAGAAACACTTCATACACGCTGAGGCATCTGTCGATTCAATGAGGCAATACCCAAGTGAAGAAACCCTTCATCTGCCGCGGAATCTTACAAATAAAATCAATGTGTGAACATTTTGCATAGATGCAGCTCGTTTTTTATAATAATACGTAATCGTTACAAATAATAAAAAATACATGTTGGTATAGCACTAACAGTTTCTCAAACAATTTTGTCACTAGAGGAATTTGGTGCTATAAGCAAATATAATAAAGTAAATATTAATATGATTGTTAATGAAGCATGCTACAATATAGATGAATATGTTGGGAGCTGTTACTTAAGGTGTTCTCTACGTACGATCACGGGGACAGGTCAGTAACAACTTCGCTCCTGAAGAACAAGACTCGACACTTTAGGTGCAATCAAGAATAGTTATAAAAATAACCAGTAATGGCATGGATTAACTTCGCCTAATATTAGAAAAGGAAATGGTAATACGGGACGGACTTTACGACCATCTTAATTTTATATAAGAATATTGTAAAAGTCACACCATATTGTAAGATGCATTGTAATGGGGATTTGACATAAATCGAAAATAGGAAGAAATTATTCCATTAAATGTTGATGAATAAAACGTATATGACATGTTTTTTGTAAGGTAGGACAATTTGTTCTCATCCATTAATTTTGTGTTAATCTTTGTGTCCGGTTTGTTTAAATCTTAATAATGTTGCTAGTTTTATATATGCGCCGAAAGCTGTCCCATGAAGATTTAATTTGTGCTTTATGCTTTCCCAAATACTTTCAAATTTATTTGTTTCATTTAGATAACTCTGGTTAACATTCGTGCTAGCAACTGTGACTTGTAAATCAGTAATATCATTATCCAAACGTTCTTTGTGAGCGGGTATCCAAGCAACCACAAATCCTTTGCCTGTTTCTCGAAATAGTGGATTTCTTGAATGTTGTTATTTATTTCTAACGTTGACTTATTGTTTATCGTTTCAATTGTTGTGAGGGAGTTTGTAAATCTGATACAGTTTTAGTTTTCAGGAGATTTTCGATCTTTTTTAAGGAAAGTAACATGCAATAGTATTCTGCAGTTTATGGTTGGTTAGTGGGTAAAGTCTCTGTTGAAGTAGATGATGTGAGAGCACGCCTTGATTTTTTTCTTGGTGTAGTGAAACTTCCTGAGCCTCAATTAAGATGCTGCCGATTGGTGAGACGTGGAAGCATACGTTAGATCAAAGCCTGGTTATGAATTGAGTCCATGTTCTTGAGATATTTTTTCCTTCACGATGATGTGAACTATGTATCCGGAATCGATTTTTGTGCGAATGAAACTTCTATAGGTTTGCAGAGGCACATCGTTATTAACTCACTTGTTTTTTAATGCAAGCGATTTCATGATGTTCATTTTTTCTCGCATTCATTTGTTATGTAATTAATGTATGTTATCGGCGTTAATTATGACTTAAAATACAGTCCTAAGATCGTGATGTTCTTTACAAATGTTTGTGAGTTTAGTATCTAATGACAGAGTTGGGGGTTTTCTATCTTTATGTTTTGAGAAGGCGATTCATTCCGTTTTCTGGCCTGAGAACTTGGTCATGTTCTTGGAAGCAGTCATGTACTCGTAGGTGTTCCACGCATCAATTTAAATGAAGTATCCCTTCAAGATCACGAGCTTGAAAAAGAAGAAAGCACTGCCATCCAATTGGGATCTTTGTTACGACTTAAATGTTTTGTTTTGAAGCTTCCGAATGGATGTCAGAGTTCCTTCCGCCTTCCAGCTCGTGATCTTCTGCCACGGCAATTCTGAAATAAAAAGTTAATGACAAACATTTTCCCGCCGACTTATTTGTCATTTAATTTTACCAAGATATAATATGTCCCCAAACAGTATTATATGATTTTACTTTCTCCCATTCTTAACGAAAGAAGAGAAAGTATTGTTATCGTGCGCCGGAAAATGGCGAATTTTCGATACAAAAACTTTTATTGCCGAACGCTGATAAGGAAAAAGTGGATTAATCCAGTTGTTTGATATAGAAAATAAATTCTCTAATACGTGGTGCAGCCAGAATCCATGTTTTGTGCATCCTTCATACCGAAAAATCTACTGACGGCAAAACGTCCTCTTCCGTCTGTCCGTCCATCTGTGCACAACGCTAGCGCATGAACGGTTCATGTAATTTTCTACAAAATTGATATAACCTGGCTGATTTTGCGGCCCCTGGATTTTGAAACATCTCTTAATTTAGGGAGGTACTTTAATAGAAGCCCCAGGGACATTTTCAAAATTTTGAAAAAAATTGCTCCAAATTTTTTGATTAAATATTGTTGTTGAATAGTGTAAAGGACGTTCAAGAGAATGCTGCAGGTCTCATTTTCATTGACATCCCCGATTTTTCGAAAATTGGAAAATAACTTTTTAAACTTCAAATTTGGATTTGGAGATTTTTGTTATGGACAAAATCTGTAGTACAAATTTAGCTCTTTAAAAAATGTAATGAAATTTTTGAATGATATGAAAAATAGTTAATTTAGTTTCAATTATAATTTCCTATTGAAAATGCCGATATTAATTCTATTTTTCTTTCTCGCTTTTTCTCCTTTTTACTCAATGTGTATTCTCAATGTATTGATGTATTTCTTTTTAAGCATTTCGCAAAGCTCAATAAAAATTTTGCAACATTGCCGCATCGATATTTGACAAGCACTTGTTTTGTTTATATCATCTTATCTCTCATCCAAGAAATCATGGACGTTGTATTTTTGAAAAACAATAGTGTTAATCATTTCTGAAGTGTGGATGTTGGAAGTCAGTGATGATATGAAGCGCTGTCGGAACTGATATCTTCCGATGAGCAGCCAGAATTTTTGTAATTCTTTTTATGTCTATTACATGTATTCTAATTACTGTAATGATATTATTAGGCAAGGGAATGCACATAGTTTCGACAACGATGCGCTGACAACAGAGCGTTGCTCGCTACTCCGGTGAATTGAACGTTTTTAAATAATGGCTCAAGTGTTTGTAGCACAGAAAATGCATTATTTGAATATTACGTTGCTGTTTTCAATAACGCGAGAAAGTATGTGCCGTTGTAGCATCACTAGATTCTTTATACTAACACAGGATGTTGGCTCTCAAACGCTTATAGAAAAGACATAAGAGAGTAGCGTGGCAGTTAGTAAGACCAGAATGCGTTAGATCTGTAATTAGAAGGCTTTGCTTTGTTGCTTCCTGGTTTCTGGATAACATGAGGCATTTTTCAAAGATATTAATACGTGCTGTAATTTTGTTGAGGGTATATGAACACTTGAGAGAAATGCTTTTAAATTTCAATTCTTAACTTAAACTTTTTTTCTTTATTTTCTGTTGCTGTTCTGAATTGCTCCATGTCCTTTTTATAGATTAGAAGTATCACTTAGCTCATCCACAACTTCCTGCGGCATTCCATGCTAGTTCTTCTGAACTGCGTATCTTTTTAAATTGAATTTAATTTTCTTCCGTTCACTACATGATTGCTCTTCTTGTGGACTTCCTTACATTCTTAATTCCACCAAGGAATATGTTTGTTTTTATTCGACGTCCAGTAGAATTGAATCGTCGACTTTGCTGCAAGAACTATAGTGATTGAGGTTGTTTTAGTAGAGTTAGTGTTCTCGTTATCCCCGTAATCCTTTCGTGCTAGCGTAATTATTCTGTGGAATTGTTCCAGTAAGTTTCGTGGGTTTCCATTTTGGTGAATAATCATTATTTCCATATGGAGAGTGGTCACTGTCGTAGATGTTGTCAAGATCCGTCTTTTCATATTTGTGAGCAAAATTATTAATCTTATTGTCAGATCAATAGCATTGAAGCTTTCGTTACACAAAATGAAATGTATGAGTTGACAGTAATTAAGTATTATATATTAAGAGCCTTTGAGATGTGTTTTGACCATAGTTCCTCTAGATTTAATTTTCGTTGATACGCAGACGGGTTTATGGCAACTGAAGTTATCTAGCAATACATACGGTTTCAGCAATAGATCAGCAATATCCTTGAGTTCATTCTGTGAAAGTAACAAGATGTTAGAAATAAAGATATTACTTACAAAGAATATATATTAGTAAACGTATTTTAATGGCAATTGTTGTTAAGTTTGTTTGAATTTCTTGTAGGATTAAATTATTTTGCATGTACGTTGCTACTCCACCATTTTTAATGCATTAACCATAATATGCATTAACCAAGCTTAATGCTTATTCTATGTCTAATATTACACTGAAAATGTTTAATGTGCATTTGAATTCATTTTGAAATTGATTTCTTGTAAGCACAATACAGCAGGAGTATATTACTGAATAAGTAGCTAAAGTCTTTCCAGTTGAGCAAAAAAATCTCATTATATTACATTGTAGAAAATTATACATCTTATGTGTTATAAATATTTATTTCTCTTAAGAAACAAGTCCCTTAAAATTGTGTAGACGGTAGAAATTCTATATAATTATTGTAAATCAAAAATAAAAACTTAAACTTCAGGCTTCTTTTTGGAGTCTTAAATTTAATTCTAAATTCTTATGAAATAAAATAATTAGAAAAAAATTTCTAGTGTCTAAAGTTTAAAGAGACTTGTTTCTGAAGATAAATACAACAATAATACAGAATAAAATTGTATAAAACATAAATATTAATGATTCAGGGAATTTGTTAGTGTTGTACACTAAATTATAATATTCAATAAATAATAAGCTATTCTGACTAGTATTAGCATCCGATGTTTCCTGTGAAGGGAAACTCGTTTATTATTTACTCTAATAAAGGTATACAGGTATATATACATGTTGAAGAATGGAATGAAGAAAAGGATGGATGTCATCATTCTGATAAGACCTGAAATATCAGAAGAGTAATATTTGTCAAAAATAATTGAATCTGGACTTCCTAAGTAATTTCTTATAAATATTTCGAATTGTTGGAAATAGACGAAATTTATGTTCGTTGGATTGTATTTGTTAGGTGGGATCAATGAGATCTGCAATAGATTTTGGAACGTCGACTGTCTTGGAGAGGGAAATCTTAATTTTCATTAATTTTTTTAAAATTTTCTTTTGTTTTTTATTTATTTAATGATTTCTGGTGCCATTATTTGAAGGAAATTCAGGAAGTGACGAATATTTACAGGGAAGGAGTCTTTTGTTTACGTTAGGAAATTTTTAATTTACTTTGGTGTTGTTGATTTGGATAGATTTATAATTTTATCAAGTGGGTTATTTGTTGATTATTCTTTAGCAGTATGAGAATCTGTGAAAGTAAGTTCTATTGTCTCATAAAACAGGCCATCTATGAGTCTATGGAGCAGATTCCATTTTGTTCAGCTCCTTAGATTTTCAAAAACTTCAAAACATAGAAAGTTTTCCTTGTCTCCCTACAAGTACTGTATTGAAGTACGATTTTTTGCTTAAAAATATGCGCTCTTTTAAGTTAAATCTCTAACTCAGGCGTTGTACACTTTTACGAAAATATGAGTAGCTTTCACGTACTTCGGCGTGAAATAATATAATTTTTTAAAATATGATTTTATGAAAAAGTGCTCTAATTTGGTCTATTTTTTCGAAGAGTGCAAAATACAAATTTAAAAACACCGCAGGTCTCATATTTATTCAACTAAATATTTCCAAAATTATTTTTTTTCAAAATAACTGAAGATAGTTTTTCATAATGAAAACTGTGCTTTCAAATTAGATCTGGAAATAATCACTTGCAAAATTTCTGCATTTAAAAAAATTGTGAATGCAATTGTTCAGCTTTCTTTTCAATGTGTATTTTAAAGTTTAACTTTTTTAAAAAAATCTGAGGCTGGCGGTGGAGGCACCACGCGAATGGCGAGCTAAACCTAAGCACCCGAGTTTGAATTCAAGCGTGGAAAAAAAACGCTTGTAGGCACCCCTGTGGCAGATTCAAGTAGTATTATAATACCTATCAAATAACGCGAAAATTATGTGCTGTCGTAGCATCAATAAGTTAAATATTTGTTGATCAACATTCTGATTATTAATGAGTATTTCAGTGTAAGATATTGATCAACTTTAAATCTTACATTAGAGACATTATGTTTTAGGCAAAGATTTACATCAATAAAATTAATATAAAATCTACGTCTTTTAATATTAAACAAATACAATATTATTCGGTGACAAATATACAAATATAAATAGGGACAAATACCAGGAAATATATTGACTAGTCTACTGAGATTAATTTTCATGTTCATCTTATTTGTAGTATTGCATGTTTACTTCAAAAACTATCTTGATGGTAGAATCCGAATATTACTTTGAAATATTGTGTATAATGACAAGGAATACATATTCTAAACAATACGTATCATTAAATTAGCAAAGAATAGTATTAGATAAGATTCATTGCGGATTCAGGACATCTCTATGTGATCATTAACATCACAAAATGGCGCATGACGACGAAGAGTCAAACCATTCCTCGTGCTTATATAAAGATTAAATATCAATACCGAGTTATAATATTCATCAAAATCTATAGATTCTAGTGTTTTACTGCCTTTTATATGAGTGAAACCTTTAGTTGCTTGCTCTCATAATTCGATTTATTTCTAAAACTCATGATAGTATATCAACATCTAATTACTTCCTCATCCTTTACGTATTAAGATAGAAATACAATTATCTTTATTTTAGAAGCAAATATCTGCTAAAAAATACGAAATGAAAATTTCAATTAATGAAATTTATACCAAACATTGTACTGTTTTCACTCCATTTAATAGTTTGCACCGTTAATAGTTTGCACCGTACTCCAATTCATAATTGTAAGAAAATTATATTAATGGTAATAGTAAATAAGAAAAATTAATTTAATGGGTGTCTAGGGAACAATCCCGTATTTTTCCAACATATTTTCTTTATTGTCCATCACACATTGCAACTAACTTTAATTTTAATTTTGGATGTAGTAACCCCACCATTAGCAAGAGGGGCGCTAAGACTCACCGATGATTGTTTTGTTTTCGTTTTTTATAGGCAGCTTTCGCAATTTAGGCACCTGAAAGAGATCGATATTGTTTATGATGCGCTTTTGATAAAAATATGATACGATTTATCACAAGTGTTGGTTATAATTTGAGATATTACTGCGTCTCTGGCGGTAAGCTAAACAAAATTTGCGACTATTCACTCGAAAATTAAGAATTAATTTTACAAACTTTTGTAGTACTTTAAGACGTAGTTAAATATAATTTTATCCATGGTTATGAAGATAATTTTATCTTTGACATACGTATGTACGTATTGTGCTTAAATACAGAAATTGATTGGAGGCCGACATCTTTTCATTTTAAGAGACACATTGAGTAATGGTTTGTTTAAATAAATTCACATTCGCATTATTAGCTGTATGTATTTATTGATTTATGAAAATTATCAAAAACGTCAAAAGAATCCTAAATTTTGTGGTAGATCCGATCGTACGCATGAAAATGCTCGGGATCATTTATATTTTTGTTTTACTGCGGTTAAAAAGTTGAAAAAAAATATGTTTTGTACATAAAAAGTAAAAATACCAAATACATGCAATTAGCTGGTTAAGTAACAATAGTTGACTGTCCACATTTTGAAAAGCCTATTGAACTTCTCAAATTATCCAACTTTTATCTTAAATTACTTCAAAATATTTTTCTCTAGTAGTGGGCGTGTATACACGAACATGTTTATGACGTCTCCCTCCTTCATAAGATCATTTCTCAGAGTCTGGCCATTGACCTCCCTTCTTTTAATACCCGGGTAGCTGAAGGTAGAGTTGAAACCAATGAACGAGTGCACTGAGCCTACTCTTCCCCCGGGGAGGCGGAGTACCTCAGGATCCGGTCCTTTCATCTCACCCTCAGGGGGGAGAGGAAGCGGGATTGGTTAGCTTCGCAACCGAGGGGTACATGCGAGGACTCGCAACTAGTGCTGCAATCTAGCGGAGACACGCCAAACTACGCCAATAGGGCGCGCCCGGTTCGACGTAATGATGCACGTGTTATCGACCCCAAATATCAGGAGTATTTTCTGTTCATTCTTACACAGCCGCTGATCTTTCAAACTGCCGCGGCTTGCGAAGCCAGAAATTTTTTTGAAGAAAAAACAGTTGAATACAAAATATCTAAATCTATGACCTAGTTTTCTTTTTTGATTACGTCCAAATGTTTGTTTCAAAACTATAATACAATTCACGATATGATAAATCACGAGCATCAATAGTCATACCCATTAAATTTTAGTATTTATTTGATTTTTAAGAAAACTAATATTTTGAAACTGTGGATAAATTATAAACAATTATTCAGTCTAAATAATGTCATTCACCAAGAGCGTACATTTATTATTTTACTTTTAGATTATACTAAGACAATTGTTTTCCAACTATATATTGTAAATATAACTTTCTTGACAGGAAACCATAACAGCTTTAAAAGTCTGCAGTGATTTTTTATTAAAAAAATAATTATTATAAATATATGAATATTTCAAAATGAACCTCTGAATCGTATACTAGTATGAAACCTATTTTTAATTTTCAAAACATTCCTAATACATTTACCATATCCAAACCACTTCAGATTTTGGGTATTTAGTATTCAAATACATTTCTTTTGCCAGTAGTTAACCGAAACGTCTTTTTTATTTAAGTGTTCACGATAATAAATAAATTATGATAAAAGTTGTGTATTTGTAGATAATAAATAAATTCTACATTTTCATTACTACTTGTTAGTAATACCAAATAAGAACGTCTTCCCTTCCATATCTCTTCTTATTAATATAAAATCGAGACTTAATATCTATTATGATATAAGTACATTTTACAATATGATATATACATCTTATAAATACATCAATAAATTTGCACATAACGTTTATATCGTTTTTTCACATTCTTCATTGATTTACGTAACGTTTCATATCCTGCATTGATATAAAACGGTTTGAATTTCAAATGAAATATTTTATGTAACACACGGAGAAGCGCATTCACGAGCATAATACATGTGGATCCACACGAGGACTGATAAATCTAAGTCCCACATCGGCAATGTAGAGTGCGGCTCATTGGGAATGTAACGATGCGCAACGTACAAGTGCTTGATTCGTAATGCCCACCTGGGCAGATGACACGCAATGGCTCACAAGCATAGTTTGAAGCCAATATCTAAATTAGTGGCGCCAGTTTTAATAGGATTGACTACATAATTTCCTGTTAGAGCTACAATTTTAATTTCTGAAGATTGCACTAATAATTTCTGTAGATTTCAAATATCTGCACCAATCGAACAACATTATGCTATATGATATTGCACAGAAAAAAATTATATCTAAATGCTACAAGCCAAAATTTCATCACAGCTATGAAACTTATTTTTACATGTTTATTCTGAGAGGATTTTCAGCTCCTTTATGGATGATTTTCTTAATTTTGAAGTATACTTTGAAAATGAGTCTGAAGACTCCAGGTTTACGTTAACCCAAGTTTACTAAACCCAAGTTCACAATTTCGAGTGAAGATTATATTCACATTTTAAGTCACATCTTACAGTCACGTTTTAAGTAACATTTTGGAGGATTTGGTATTAGTATTGTGAGAGTTTGGTAATGATCTTTTTATAGTGAATTGGGTTGCTTTATACGTCAAAAAATTCGATGCAATGAAATCTACCGGTACTACTAGTTAACATAATGGGGATAAACCAAAAGGGTATGCAGTTTCCGTCCCTTCAATTCTTCAACTTTGTTTCGCCCTGAAGCACAAAGAGAGTTGGTGGGCATGTTTCCTTAGTCAAAATAAAAACAAGTCAATCACATTTATATTCGCATGATCTTTCCAGAAAAAACTTTTCGAAAACCTTTTTTTTCGTTAGATGGTACTCATATTTGCCAAAAAGTATTTTGCTGAAATAAAAGGAAGTTTGGAGATTTACCTCAGAATCTTCACATTAAAATATTACCTTATATTCTATCTAAATTTCAGGATATTAAGAAAATACTCGGATACGTTATAATTGTATTCAAGCATTTCATGAAAGCATTGTGCCATGGAAAACCAGAGCACAAAAAGGACGTACTGACCAAAAAATATTTTAAATAATTTCTTATAGGGTCTGTGATCTCTGTGCACATATTGTGTACATGATTTCCAACATTGTGCTGCCTATATAATTTTGACATAAATTAACTGTATTGAATGTATATTATAATGCTTATTTGTATATTAATATATTATTTTTACTTCAAGCTTGGTGGAAATTAGTTATCGAAACAATTTCAGTTCTCTACTCT
>BOPP01000004.1:17026946-17058799 GCA_017312745.1 Gryllus bimaculatus | reverse complement strand
GATGGCACATCTACATGTTTTTGACCCAGAATGTTTATATGCTATTAATTTTGTCATAACTCCGCTAGACGGCGCTGCAGTACAAATTTGAGCTTCATTTTAATTCGATTTCCATTCATACTGCACTCCACTTGGCTTTCACTGTTGCTGAGCGTTGTCGCATGACGAAGGGCGAAGCCGAGAAGGTCAGAGAGAGAGAGAGAGACAGACAGACAGACAGACAGACAGAGACAGAGACAGAGATATACAGACAGACAGACAGAGAGACACGTAGAGACGAGAAGGGGAGGGTCAGGAACAGAGAGACGGAGAGAGACAGGGAGAGGAACAGACCGACACAGACAGAAAGAGAGACACAGAGTCAGAAAGGGACAGAGAGACGGTAATGGAGAGACGGAGAGAGTGAGAGACGGAGAGAGAAGACGAAGAGAGAGGGAGACGGAGAGACAGGGGTGCGAGATGGAGAGAGAAAAAGAGAAGGAAGGAGAAAGAGGGAGATGAAGGGTAGAACGTCTGCCGGGTTTTGCTAGTACGCTACAAAAACCCATGTCTTACATCAAAATATGGTTGACATGGACCACAAACATTTTTTTCTCTTAATTTCTCGAAAATTACGTCTGCAGACTTCTGCGAACAGATTCACGAGTCATTTACTTTTTAATCATTCTAGCGTGGTTATGAATTGAGTTAGCTGATGCATTTTTGAATTTGCGAACAAATATGAATCATATTGTTTTAGTGTAGTTTGACTGCTGTCTAGTTTATCTTAGCCTATAGTTGCAGAAAATCCGTTGTTTTTTCGTATAGGTTTGGTAGCAGAGGTATTGGGTAATTTAAAATGCTCGTAAATAACTGTAAAATATAGAGCCAGCCATCTCGTAAATATCTGGGAAGTTACTTAACATGTGATACAGAAGAAATAAGGAGTAGGATAACAATGGGAGAAAATTCCCTTCGAAAGAATATAAATTTTGAACACAGCCGAAAGCATTTCAATTAAAATGAGAAAGGAGCCTGTCAAATGCTATATTTGCAATGTTTTTCTGTATAGACACGCATATTGCATATTATCGAGAACATCCAGTCGAAACCAGTTGTAAGACACATTCACAAAGAAGAATACATTGGTTATATGTCAGGTGCTCGTAAAATACTTTAGATTGCAATAAAAAGCTTGCTTCACAACAGGGTTCCCGTTCTGAAAATTCTTTTGAATCTTCAAGTGTCTTGTGGCCGCATTAGCGCTCAAGTATTAAACTACATTGAAAACACTAATACAACTATCATTTTATTTTTCGTTTGATCATAACATTTTAAAAATATTACATGTAGTTAGAACAGCAAGTGACCACTTACATATAAAAAATGCACGAAAAGTTATAGAATAAAAATAAATAAATATTCTTCTTTTGAGTTAAGGAAAATAAAAATTCGTATGTTGATGTTATTTATTTCATTAATTCCATTGTAAAATTAGAAGCAGATTTCAGAAGCTCTTTCGCTTATTTTATCAGTCGATCTCATGACTACATGTCTAAATGACGATATTCAGATAGTTGCCTGGCACGGTCCTGGGAAATTAAAGCTGATCCTTACATTTTTGAGGTATTTTTCAATAAGCGGCTACAACTTTTTTTTTAATGGTATAATTTGAACTTTCCGGCCCACTACATACTTACGTAAAAAGGATAGAAAGTAGAAAATAATAGAAAGTATTGTAGTACTGCAGCAGAACGTGACGAGTTTTCGTATTGAAGTGCCATCGATATTTCGTGTTTCAAAAAATTCGTATTGGGGGCCTATAATGTTCATAAAATTGCATAAATCTTCAATAGCCACATAGTCATCTTGCATTTCTCTTGCCGTCATAGCCTATCGCAGTCCCTGCTGCCATGCAAGTCTGTTCCTTCCTCTCTTCTGTCTTTCTGTGCAATTGCAGGACACGTTTTGGCAATCTTGCGACTGTCATTCGCATTACATGATCGTGCCAAACGATTTACTTGCTCTCTATTTCGTCAAGGATAGATTTCTTTTCATCCATTTTCTTTCTCATATCATCGTTCCTGATTCTGTCACGTCTGCTGTAACAGCAACTTCAACGCCAGTAGTTCATTTCAAGGTCCAACATCTTCCCTTTTATTCTTTTATCAACCTCCCAAACTTCTGAACTGTGCGTTGTAACACGCTTAACTAGTGTGAAGTTAACACGTCTTTTACTAGTGTTAGTAATAGTTTTGTCCCATAAGACAGAATTTATACTTCGTGTCACGTTTCTCCCCAAGCTTATTCGTTTCTCAATTTCTTCTTTGCTATTTTCATTTTTGTTAAAAAGTAACCCAAATATTTATATTTGTTCATTTCTTTCATATTTCCTCCCTTTTCCAGACAAAGATCTTCTATCTCAATGTTACCAACTGCCGAGTATTCAAATTTGTCCATGTTAATATTAATTCCCGCTTTTAAAAATTGTTATTTGAGTTTATGGACAATGAAACGCTAATCGTCCGCTTCTGCAATTACAACCTAGCCGTATGCAAAATATACTGTATAAGTTATCATCTCCGATCGTCATTTCCATTATTCAGTATTGTTTCTTCCACTGCTGTAAAATTTGATGCACATATATTTTAAACAGTGTTGGGGAAAGACAGCAACTCTGAGAAAGTCCTTTACTGACTAGGAAAGGGTCCAAGAACCTGCTGTAAATCTTATTCTGAGAGGTGTTCTTGTATAGATTCTGTATACAAGATCTCACTGATTTTAAGTCCATTCATCTCTTCCCATACTCTAGCAACCGGTACATTGCCATATGCCTTCTGAAGATCAATGAAACCCAGATGAACTTCCGAACCTTTCTTTGTTCTCTTTCTATAAGTTGTTTTAATGTAAATATATTGTCTGTGGCCGATCTATCGGCAGTAAATCGACCGATCTTTCGGAAGTTTTTGACATACTCGTTTTATAACTGATTGACAGACAGGAAAATTAAAAAGATATTGTTCCACTTAACCTCACTGATACAATCCATCACCAATAAAATGTCTGCCCTCCTGAATTTCTTCCTTACAAAAGGTATTGCCACAGATGAAATGCAAGTAGAACAGAACTACGATCTATCTGCGTATCATAGCCGTGTAATTATAGAATCCAGGATACTTCAACGCTCAGCGATACCAAAAGTAAACAGTAAACAGACTGGAATAATTTTGTAAAATCTCAAAACTTATATGTAGAAGTAATTATGAGCATGTATCTTGTTGTATCTTTATGCCCCATTTCACCATCAATCGAACCATTTTCTTTCAGTGAATGATTATCTCTGAATCTTATATTTCTCTGAATTAACTTTTTCATTGAGCCCGTGGTCCCTGGAGTTATTCTTTCAGTGACCTCCTGGTCGAAGGGATAAAAGGCAATGACAGACTACGACTGTCCATAACTAAGGCAACGGAGGGTTCTCCACATTCAACGCCAGTGCGTGCTTATAGAGTGTTATTACGAAATGCCGTACCTTACAGAACTTAAAAAAACTATTAAACAATTCATTAATCCGAACAAAAATCCCGGCTATGACATCACGACAGATAAAGTTCTTCAAGAACTACCGCGAAATGGATTGGCTCTCTCTTCAACGCAATTCTATCATGCAACCCTTTCCCTAGCCAATGGAAGAGAGCTCAGATGGTTGCCGTATTATAAGCTAGGAAGTAGCTAAATGACACCGCGTCTTGCTGCCCAATAAAACTGCTTCCAACCGTATCAAAAGTATTTCAAAAACTCCAGTTACAACGACCAAAGCCTCTTTTAAAAGAAGTTATTCCAGACCAACTATTCGGATTCAGAGGTAATCATTTCACTGTTTAGCAAGACCATCAAGTAGTTGACATCATTAACCAAGACTTCGAATAAAACCCTACAGTTCAGCGATTTTTCTACAAGTATGTCATAAATTATGGGACAATGGACTTTTATACAAAATTAAATCCATTTTATTGCACTCGCAATGGCCTATCAAACTACAATTTTACTAATAAGGCAACATGGCCGACAAAACCCAATAATGTGTTCACATGAAGATGTAATTCAGGTATCAACAAACCTACAATAATATATAGACCTACTGCAGGAGTAGTTAAGTCTGTGGCGCACACCAACAATAGCCTCATAATCAAATCACATTCCTTTCACGATTTGCCAGAAAGAATGTCCTAAAGGGATATTGAACAATGTCCTTCTACAGGTAACCTCTATTAAATACTTGGGATTCCACTTCGATGAACGTCTAGCGTGGAAACACCATATTGCAACAAAAAAGAAGGAAAATTAAATTTCACCAGATTGCATGATTAAACAATCGCCATTCACATTTGTCTCTGCAAAACGATCTTCAAATTCCCACCATACACACAGAAATAAGACAACACAATAATACCAAGCGCACCTGAAGCAGCAACCAAACACCCTGGTCATTAATCGTCTGCGCAAAAGTGAAAACCTTCAACGACGCAGACATATCTTAGACTTGCCTTTCCGATCCAATTAATTTTGTAAAAGGTACTCTGCACAATGTGTAATGTCCTTATGTTCGTCATCAAGAACAAATTTACTGATTTTTAATAGAAAGATTTTTAATATTAAAATATAAGAGAAATTAATTTCAAAATTGATATTAATACCATTCTTTTCGTCAATAATCAAGTTCTTCTACAAGAACTCGAAAATAACTTTGAACATCAATTTACTAACGTCAGTAAATCTCCGGAATATATAAGGACATGGCAATCTCCAAAACAATGCGTCACAAGAAAATATTTCGAAAATGAAGTATTCTTGGAAATGCAACACACAAGTCAATAATGCTTATATTTGGGCTGAAGTACTGTCAAAAAGTTGGTTATTGTGTCAATAATAAGTAATGATAAGTAATACTAAGTAATAAAAAGTTAATAAATTAATAACAACAATTTTAGAAAATATTTTTCTGTTGACAAGGTAGTGATACAAAAAAAAGCAAGCTGTGAATGGCAATGTTTAACAATAACTTAATACCCTAACAGTGTATGGTCTTAAAATGCCACAAATAGGAATGCTGCGGCCATTCGAGACAAATATCCAGAAAGGTTCACAATAGTAACGTGAAATTACACCCTGAAACCAGTTAGCCACGTTAAATTCAATAATCTCTTTTAACACAAATTATGACAAGGGAAAATAACTTGTCTATTTCTGACATGTTTGAGGAACATTACGAATGGAACGAACGAAAAAAGATATTGGACATCTCACATGAGGATTTACGAAGTTTGAGCAATCATCAACACAAACTGTGAACTCAGGAATTCAATAGGAGCTTGCTTTATTATTAACATCTTCAATTATGAATGTGGGCGTCATAAAAGTTGGTTGATGACCCATATTTATATATTTTTAGATAAGACATTTTCAAAGTTTTTCTCAATCAATAAAATCACAAATAAACGTGTATTAATGTATAATATTTTGTAAAAGTTAAAACTTCCGGAAGCGTTAGAGGTCCAAAACATGACAGCACATTGCATACTTCACCCCATCAGAAACTGTTTCAAATCAAGAGACTAGTTCCCACATATGAGCGGAAAATTGCATTATATGAAACGACCTTGTTTAATATGTAGTTATCTTGTTCAATATCTTGACGCTTAAGAAATCTAAAAAGTTCTTGAGCTAGTTTTTATTTCAATTCTTAGATGTCAGGGAATGCTTCTTGATTTAAACACTGGGAAATTATATTTGCGAATACACCAGACGATCTTATGTAAAAAATAAATAAAATAATAGAAAATGAAAAGATTAAATGGACCTGATGACTCATGTATTCCGTATGGGAAAGGAAACGTAGTTCAGGAAAGCGCATACGGACACATTAGGTAAAATATTGCGTAGTCACAAATAAAAAATATTGCCTTTAGTATCACTGATGACATAATTATGTAAGTCTGCTTCCAACACTTGAGCTTGTAATTAAAAAGGTAATCTAAAATCCTCAAATATAAAATATCTAATTAAAACTTTTTTTAGATTCATGTTATTCTCAAAACTCACTCATTTAGACAAACGACTGACTACAGATGAGCCTTAACAGTTACGCCTTAATCAAATCATCAATTGTATATGTAAATTATTCGTTTCTGCATTTCTCAGAGACGAATAAAGAAAATTAGACAAAGAAAAATAGATAAGGGGTAAATAAAATATCTCTATTTTCTTCTTGTCTCATACACAACTGTATATTGACAATTTATTTGTGTTATTAATAGAAAATGCATGCTTTCAAGATAATAGCCATTAGAAACCAGGAATGTGTAAATTGTCATTTTTCTTGCTCTACAGAAAATACCTAGTTTGTTCTAAGTAATATCCAAATGAAACAATATCCTTGGCAAAATGCTTTGTGATTAGAGACTACGATACGACAAGTAGTCAAAAATTGCATAAGGCACCGACGACAATTTATAAAAAACGAACAAGATGTGTTTACACAAAGAAAAGTATAACCTTCTTTCGATCCTGACCTCTCAAATTTCAAATTAGTTTAATTAGATATTTTTGATTTTGCAGTCGAGCATTTTGTCCTACTTTTATAAACAAATAAAATGTAATAATTGTCTATTTTATAATGAAAAATCATACAATTTATTTATTTCTGCAAATTGTTTTAAATTTGATATTGGTGTAAAACTATTAGGTTTTAATTTAAGATATACATTTAAGCACAAAAACACTAATTTATTGTTTCCAATAACGTGTACACAACCAATGTTTTCTCGAATGCTATAGAGCAATTCTTACGGTTTTCTCTAACGTTGTCTGTATACCCGACTCTCCGTTGCGCGAACTGGCAACCGGCTGGACGGCTCGGGTTCAATTCCCGGGAGGGGTCTGCAGATCTTCGCTCACACTCGTTTGTTCTGTATAGCTTCCAGGCTCACCCAACTTATTATGCAGTGAGAACCGGAATCATTCGAGAATTGCAATGGTCTAAAAATGACACTGGCCGCAACTTTCTCCTAGCGCTGAGGTCTGCTAATAATGAAGCCATAACTTGTATAGCGGCAACCGATGTCAGTTGGATACTGTGGTACATTTTAATTCATTCATGTGCGTTTCAGGTTTTAGAAAAAAATACATAAAAAGGATGATTTGGAAGGAGCTAATAATTTACATCTAAGTGTTGATTTTATGAATTTTCATTTCTTTCAAAAGAGAGATTTTAGTAATGAAGAGTCACGTTATTAGAACATTTGATGAAAAATAGCTGGGTGTTCTACGTCTAACGGTCTTTCCTTAAGACATTTCATGAATGTGGTTGTGACGCAAAATATGAGAATGATGATAACGGTTTTAGAAATAGAAAATGATAAATTATCATCGCAACTGAGGAAAACAACACAATCCCCACTTCAGTGAAAACGTGTAATTCCTGTGGAAAAAGCGATTTAATCGTATCTCCAATAAGGTGTGTGTTTTTTTTTTTTACTTGACATACCAAAGAAGCATGAATGCCTTAAGCCTCTTTCAAATTGTTACCACAATAAGAATAAACAAAATCGGATAATTTTAACAATGTTCTCACTTCCTCGCGCTACCACATTGATAATATAAATGTTCCCCTCCCTATTGTTTCCCTCCATATTGTTGCAGAATTGTCTTACATTCATTTATTAAATTTGAAACAATAAAAAACGTCCGAAAATATTAGTGAGTCAGAGTTTGAATTTATTTTCAAAGTGTGTTATAATAAATTAAATAAAAATATGGAGAATTTTGTCTTTATCGTGTCATTTTATCGCAACAATATGAATTAGTATGCAAAATGATTTGCATTTTTTCTCAATTCCTGTGTACTGCAAAGATATACAATACAAAAATGTTTCTAAAGAATACTATACAAAATTCAAATTTTAAGGTAAACAATCCATGAAAATATATATGATTAAGATACTTAAAGAAATGGAAGTAATATATTTAATTCCAATAGATGGAAAAGAATTTAAGAACGTTCTCCATTCATATCTTGAAAGAATGTCTTTTTTATCTCAGTTTCATAGGTGTACTGTTATCCCTTCAGTGTTTCCCTAACTGTCACAAGCAGATATGAAGGGCGTATATGAAGTGATACGCTTGCGTACATATCCATGTTTGGGTATGGGTATGGGTATGCGTGTGTGTGTGTGTGCGAGTCAATTTAGGCATACGCATGCGCGTACACGCATGGGCAAGTAAGTGGCAGAGTAAGGTGTGACACGTCAGAGCGAGTGAGAGAGAAGAGAGACAGAGCAGCCAAGGCAGATGAAAGGGCACGCAAGTGTGTGTGGACACACACGTGACCGTGAACACGTGTATCGCCATGTGTAATTATGAACGTTCCTGCGCGTTAAATTGGAAGACATTTGTGGTTACGTAAGGTCAGGACTAGTGACCAATACATAGGCAGAAACAAAACCGTTTATTGTCTCACTTTTTTCATAAAATAAAAAAAATGAAATAAATGTATTAAAAACATTCTTTGTTTTGTTGAATGGATAAACTCTCCTAGAAATTACATAAAAAAACTGAACGTAACATATTGAACTAAAATTTAACTATATTTAACTAAAATTTATATACACACAAAAGTTTATAATATTATAATACCATATTTATTCTTAAACATCAAAGTTTTTGGTGTTGACGCTTTGACCTACCTGACCTCGCACATTTGCAATTGTAGAGACATGTCAGCATTTGTATGCCTTCGTTTGTTGCGATATTTGCTTCACTTTATCGCAATGGAGTCTTTCATCAAAGCAAGAAGTTTCTGTCACTTTGGACTTTTCAGTCTGTGATTTTTATACCTACAATTTATTTTGTACTTTTGTGTCATTCCGGCTTCTTTCCGGTCTTGTATCGCCTCAATCTATTTCGTCTGAATTTTAGTATTTTTATTAATTTGTGTAAAATTCCGCAATTGTCAGTTAGTAATCCATTATTTGCTCAGGTGGTTCTGTGAGTCTAGATGCAGTTTACGTTTTTGACTACAAAATTCATTAGCAAAATTTTCTTGTTTCTGGAATGGTTTAACATAAATAATATTTTAGAGCTGAGTGAGTTTGAACTAAATGTAATAACAGTTCGATACACCAGTATGTGTATGCACTCCGTGAATTTATCCAAAACGTCTTTACCGCTTGGAGTCTAAGATGATAATAAAATATGATTACGCTGTTGTTTTGCTGATCGTAACAGTTAATGCACATCCGTTGATACCGGATCGTCATCGATATATCTAATACACCGGATCCGTAACCAACGTCAACGTCACCATTTGACAAGTGCATTGCCCTTTGCCCAAATCTTGTTCTTTTCCTTGGCTGGTCTGTTTGTGAAAATATCCGATCTCTTGTTACATTGGCGCATTCCATAGACTTAGAAACCTCTTCTTAACGACATCGCGAAAGGAATAGTGCTGAATGTCTATCATCGTACGTCCCTGGCATACTGGATTTTTCACTAACTTCTATCATTTTTTTCATTAAAGTTTGTTTTGCTACCTTCACTTTCACATGTGGGTATTTTTCTTTCATATTATTCTTTTATATCATTTTCTTATTATTCATATTATCTTTCTTTAATATTATTTTCTTTCATATTATGACCCATAACTGGCTACCATATCAAATAAAATAGGACGTAATATAACTATATAATGCTATCATTCTACATTGTAGAACATAAAGGCGTTTTAGGTTCGTATTTAGCTGTGGATATTTGAAGTGTCGACCTGTTATTTCTTTTATTTAAAACTCACTTATTTGAAATATAATTGGTCTTAGAAAGCGTTTTAATTTTGTCTTATCGGTAGAGAGCATCTACAAATTCAGGCCCCAATTTGCTGCTATCATACCATGTTTTTGTTTTAAGGAGACATACTCTATCTGCTGTTCATTTACGAATGTCCATGTATTTTGACCTTTAGAATATACCGAGATAAAATCGTTAAGTCATCAGCAAAATCCAAGTACATCATAACATTACTTCTTCCTATTTTGTTTGGTTCACCCATTTTAAATTTTTATTTCAGATTCCACCACGTCAGATTACGTTGTCTAGCACGTAGTTGAAGATTAATGACTCAAGTCACTAGTCCTCACTCCCGTTTTTCATTTCGAAGGGTTTTGAAACTTCTCCTATGCGTTTTACTTTATATTTTGTTCCAGTTACCTTTTTATCACAATTGCAACAATTTTGATACTGAGACGTTGTTTTCTCAGAATTTGAAAGAGACTCGTGAGCTTAGTATGAACTATAATCATTTTTAAAGTTTATAGAGGTGCAGACATTTTTTGTAATATTGTTGAGTGCCTGATAATTACTTTTATAACTAAAATTTGTTCTCGGCAAACTGTACTTCTTCTTAAACAGATTTTTCAGCCCCCTTTTAAATTGAAGTTGCATTCTATCCTGGAGACATTGACAGAGAATTTTTATCTATCTGAAGGAAAGAAAATTCCTCTTTAACTATCTACGCGTCAGTTCTAATTCTGCTCTAGCACTCCGTTAGGTTAGGTTAGGTTAGGTTATGTTAGGAGTTCTTCAGTGGCCTCTTCAAATATGCATGGACAGATTCTTAGAGAAAACGAACCGCGCCACCATTGCAAGGACTGTGGGAGATGCATTGCGTTTATTGCGACCAGCTGAAGAGCACAAAGAAATATTCTTGACATTTCTGAAGGTAGCATACATGCTAAAAGCAACGGTAGCTCTTCGCGGGTTCTACCCAAAATTCTCCCCATGACTTGCATAGTTCATGGCCTACATCGTGCCGCCGAAGAGATTCGATGACAGCCCTCTAAAGCTAATAATTTTAACTGTCGTGTCGTAAAATACAACAATGCCAGAGTTTCGCCAAAGGATCCGAATGGTTGTGCGGGCGGGCGCAGAGGCCCAAGTGGCCTCCCGCGGGTGGCGCCGCGCATGCAATGCCTCTGCAGAGGGCGCCAATGCACGCGAAGGTAGGCTAAAAATAAATGCAAACGCACAGAGCCCGGCGCCGGAGTGCGAGCGCGCGCGAATGAAAAGTCCCCGGCCGCTGGCCCGCGCGCTCCAGCGACACCCCGTCCCGCTCCGGCTCCCGTCATCGGGTCAGCAAATGCTTCGCCTACGGCCCCTTGCCTTGCCTCTGGACAATCAAATTAAGTTTTTATCCCTTATAAAAGCCAGTATTAACTTTTATTATTATCATAATAATAATAATAATAATAATAATAATCATCATCATCATCATCATCATCATAATGGCGTATAGGCCAGTACTGACCACTCTACACGACAAACATGTTTAATTTTTCCAGGATCAGCTTTTCAGCTGCATCCCTCAGTATATCAAGGTTCTTACACGTTGAAGTGAGAATTATGAGATGATAAGAAGATGATGAAGAGTGAAGGGACTATCACAAATTCGATCATGCCTACGGAGGACTGGAACGTGCATCCTCCACAGGGCAGACAACGGCTGCCGCAGCCGTCTGTGCAACGGGGCTGGCTTTATTATTATTATTATTATTATTATTATTATTATTATTATTATTATTATTATTATTATTATTGACGTTGTTGTTTAAGTGTAGTATTATTTTTCACTTAATTAAACAAGGACATTTTCAAACATTTCTTACATTTTCACCTGAATGTTTTATTTCTTTCACGCCCAGAAATGTTAATGAGGGATTCGGATCACGCAATTTGGTCAGATACATAAAGAACATTATCTACGGCAACAACTTCGTGTTCGTACCTGAAAAAATAATTCCATCCTCACAGTCTATTTATAAAACAGAAAAATACATAACAATTTACATTGATGCAGTAGTAATGTTATATTTTTCACTATTGTAAGTAGGCTGCGGATTTTGCATATTTACATGTTTTTCCTTACACACAACGATACGCATAAAGAACACAAATTCGTTTCTTGTTGTTTGGGGTCGATATATACAAATTTTATAGTGCATATTTCTGTATATTTGTGATGAGCCTATTTGCATTTTAAGAGCGTATATTTGCATATTTTACATTTTATTTTTTATTGTTTTAATATTTTCTTTCGAAAAAGGCAAACGTGATGGTTTCGGATTTTGCATCATCTCAGCATGAATGCTGAAAGCAGCAGTAGCTCTTTACGGGTTCTACCCCAAAATTCTCCACATCTCTTGCATTGTTCTTGGCCTACATCGTGCTATTGAAGAGATTCGATCGCAGACCTCTGAAACTCATAACTTGAATGCTTCATTTAAAAAAGTTTTTTTCAAAGCTTCATTAAGATCACATATATTCAAATAGGAACCACCAGAAATTGTCCTTCTGCCAGAGAGTCTCCTTACTAGATGGAGAACAGCTCAACGCTGCACTTTACTGCTGATCACACATTGGAGTTTTCAAGAACGTACTTCGTTTATCGAATGCAGATGTGAAGTGAGTTCATTCTGTAATATCTCCTAAAAATGATGAAGGAGTGAACAGCGAACTAATATACTATATTGGTGAACACTCCATCACTTTGCCTAAATCAAAACCAAACTTGAACTTGAACTTAAAGTAACTACTGCAGTTAACTTATTGAACTCTGTAGCAATATCATTCAACAATTTACCAGGCGAGTTTTAGCAGAACAATAATTAAGAAAATTGAAGAAAGAAATCCAGGTTTGAGAACTGTGAAATCATAAGTGTTTTTTTAGTTTTTTTTACAGGATGAAAGGTATGGTGTTAAAAAATTACTCTGCTAAAGAAATTGCAAGTTTTAAGTATTGTCCCCTTAACTCATCAGTAGTTGAAATAACTTTTTATGAGTATAAGAACATTCTTGCACTTAACAGAAAAAGAATCACACCAGCAAATTTGGGAGTATATATTATAATTTCTTGCAATAGAAATTAAATTCAATCTGTATTATTCAACACTTAAATCAAATTATTATGTATGAAATAATACAGGCATTTTCTTTGTGCATCTTTTTTCTTTACAAGTTCATATTTTTCAATTCTTTAAAAGATATTTTTATCCATATTATTAGATTTTTAGTGCACATTTTCAGTGCAATCCGCACCCTAATTATAAGAAATCTCTGACAATGAAATTACATATTTCGTAGGTCAGCACACCTAGATAATGCTATTATGTGCCCTTCCAAATAAAATATTTTATTGTTTCAATTAAAAGTAGAATAGTTTGCCGTGAGGTCATCGATAAGTTTCCTTTTTTTCTGTTTGGGAAATTACACCAGGTATTTTGAATATCCCGTTTGATGGTTAATGTTATCGAACAAGTAAAGGCGGTGTTGAAAAACACGTCTACATATTAAAGCAATATGATCTTTCTTACCTCTCATGAACAGAGACCAGATGAAATTACATGTTTTGTCTTTCTACTTACTAATCTCAAATTTGTAATATTGGCGAATCGTCATTGTCCTAACACAATTACCAACTTTTTCGAAACATATTTTCACATATTTTGTAGCATATTACATATTTTGGTATTTTCATTTTTTTATTATATCAATTTTCTGCACTTTTATTACATATTTTTATGAAAATAAATGCTATTTTTGACAAAATCAGCATTTTCTCTCTATTATTACTGGATGCTGTCAACTCCAGATGGCCTATATGAAGACGCGTGTTGTTCTCACAGTCCGGTGCGCGCCTGTTTCAGTTATCTTTGTGACGGGAAGTGCGCGTCAGCGACTGAGATCAGCTTTGCCTTTTGGAGTGCAAAGTATCACTGACGCCGCGGGTCGCGACCTTTAACCTTAATTTCGGAGAAACATTGGCGATCGCCGACGTTTAACATTCAATGAGAGTTGTTCAGGCTGCAGTGATTGTTTGCTGGTCGTAGATTTCGCCAGTTTGTACGATGAATGATGTTAATATATTTATTGCGTCTAGTCAGGCTGCAAACTACGGACCTGGATCGCAATAGATGAAGCTTCTACTACTGACGGAAAAGTTGGATGGCGCGAAGTGTGCCTCAACTTGTGCTCTCCAAATGATTTTTAAGGCGATTAAATTATTTTCAACATTTGTTTAGGAACTTTTTGTAAATGTAATTTTGTTTTGTGTAAATTTGTTTTGTAATTAGTGAATTTTAATATTACATATTATTTCCAATTTTACATATTTATTACATATTCTTATTGTTTTCATGATATTTATGTATATATTTTTTCGTTTCATTCTACATAGTTTTCCGGTCTCTACGTATGAAACATATATAAAGAAAACGCAAATATAGTCGTTTCTTGATAAATTTAAAAATAAAAGAGATCTAGCAGTCATAACATCAAAACTTGCATAGCTGTAAAGAAACATTTTAATAATGGAAATAAAATGATTAAATTAAAGAAATGCAATGAAAATACACAATAACTTTTAAGATTGCTTCTTGTTGACTTCACTGCCATTAGAGCCAAATCTTTGCACACTTAAAAATTTAAATAATATCGCCGTGAATTTTAGTTCATTGAAAACATGTGATAACTTACAGAATGCTCCTTCATGGACATATGTACAAAACCTTTAATGAAAATTATATTGCAAAAATTCCAAATATTGCTAATTTAAATACTGGTTTCTCGAATATTGCTAATTTCAATACAAATTTCACCTGCTGTGTTAAAACCTATTTGAAATTTTCATTAAAGAATATTTTCCCACCCACTGAAGCGATACCTAGCTCTGATTCCTCACCTTTTATTACAAATACTCTCAGCAAATGGTTACACTGATACCAGCTGAGATTGTTGACACAAAGACAAAGTTTCATACTAAACCCATCACAAACGTGAGAGAGCTTTTTTCAGACTACTGACAACAAGACTGTTTTAACTTGTAAATTACTCTGCATAGGACCACGGAGTATTTATGCACCGAAGAAAGAAGAAAAGAAAGAACGTGATCAAGCGACAGTGAGCTTGATGATGATGTTTGCATAACTTGCATTTAACTATTAGTTTTCAACCATAGACGTTTAATGCATTATTTTTCACGAGGTATTGAGTTCATAACGGATAGAATAGTACATTTATATTATTTTTGTTTCTATTGTTATTCATACGTTTTTCCAATACCATAAATAATCAAGAGGGTTCGGACACGTACGTAACAGGAAATATGGTTGTAATCGACACCGAGTTTGAGAGTGAAAACGTCGTGAAAGCTTTGTGGTGTCTGCTTTAGTCATAAAGTTATTGAAAGTCGCAAATATGTCTGAACTCTTGGTTTACCCTTTTCCCCTGGAATCGCAAAGCTTGCCCCTTCTTGGGACGCAGTATTCGCGGTGACGTGCAAAATTGAATTGCCGAAGTTCAACAGTGATCGTTTCAAATTTCTTAAGAGGTCAAATGCATCAAAAATTTAACTGACACTTCAATAGTGGATCGAGTACTGTCCTAACAAAGGAATGATTGATGGAGCTAGATACAGTTAAGCATTAAACAGGAATATGGCTTCAACTGTTTCGTAAGGATGTGTAGTAAAAAAGTCTATTAAAAGAGCACATCTTTAAAATATGACGAAAATAAAAAATATATATTTTCGACTAATAATGAGTCAATTTCTTCAAAATTTCAAGACTGCATCAGCGGAAAGGGCAGACAAACATCATCCAGTAGATCGCCTTCTTCCCCAGAGCCGTGTAAGCTGCATCGTCCCGATTTCTTTTTCCTTTTCCCCCCTCTCCCATTAGTTTTCTCATGGTACCTCAACTATCTACATTCACTCACTTTCTTTCCTTAATCAGCGATTAATTTGCTCCTTTTTCAGAGTTTCTCTTCTTTATCCACTCCTCCTCTTTTTATAAAAGGGATTAAACCAATAATTTATCTTAGTTTTTATTCCTTGTAAAACCACAAAAAATAACTTTCATGTTGTTTTGAGGCCTTAAACTATTATTTATATAAGTTTTTCGTAAGTCTAAAAATCTGGGATCTAATCGTCAATATTTTCTCTTCAGAAGAATGTTTTTTTAAGTATTCATAATTTTCATTTCTTAGAGGGATTATAATAATTTTATATACTCTTCTAAGTGGTCTGTATGACCACTAGGTAAATGACAGTTTATGTCGATAAGATAAAAGAAAATACACTGAGAGAAATGAGCAATTCTTAATCTAAAATGCTTTTTGATTAGAGTTAACTAGCAATATATTTTTACAACAGCACAACGCTACAACACCACATACCTTCTCGATTTGTTTTTAACGTTTGCAATTTTACAATTTTCTGATAATACAGCGAAAATGAGACCTGCGTTAGTTTTTGAGCGTTCGTTGCTCTAGCCGTGGAATAAGTTAAAGGTAATTCTGGAATCGTTTTTAGTAAATATTATTTTTAATAATTTGCATTTTCTTAACGCAGAAAATACTCAAAAAACTGCTCGTTTCAGAACATTTTACTTGAAATTTACTCAGATATGTTTTCGAACATAATTGATTACAACAAAAATCTGTTTATTGCAATTTTTGAAAATAGTGTTCACCAAAAATGGGGCTGGCATTTTTACAGTCTTTTGATATATTCAAGGTGAACATTTTAAGAAAATATTTTAGCATTTTTTTTATTTTAGCAGCGGATAGCCTTGACAACGCCACAGTTCCATGATAGTTCCACAGATTTAGAAATCCATTTTTATTTCAAACATACCAGGCACTATAACAAAAAATTATGGTCACTTACGCTGCGAAATCCAGCAAAAGTAAAAATATATTAATACACGATAATTTCGAAAGAACAGAGATGGAAGAACCTTTTATTAGAAATGTTTCAGAGAAACATAAATAATATCGACAGATAGCATAACAAATGTCAAAAACGTATTGTGACTTACCATGGAAGTATTTGGAAATTTCTAGGCTATATGAAAGGCGATCAGAGAGAAAACGAATTTTTTTCCAACATCTAGCGGAACACTTAAGATTAACAAATTCTATTAAAAATCGTATCGTGTCAATATGGAGCAAGTGAAGTAGTAGGCTTCCGCGGCCGGAGTCATGTGAATGATCTTGGTTGACCGGGTGGCGCCGCGTTGTCGAACCTGACGCGGCTGTGTTGCCGACGTTTCGACCATCTTATCGTGGTCTTTCTCAGAGCTGGTCTGACTTACGGTTGGCAGACAGAAGTAAACTAGCGCGACATGTAGACATTTACTATGTAGGCCTTTTAAAGTAGACTAAGTGTCGTCAGACTTCAAATATTAGACATTATTTACGTAGATATTATTTCTGTAGACCTACTGACCAGTAACCCTTGTAATTACTTGTGTGTAAGGGGTAAAGATAGGTCAAGGAAGTGTAAGAAAGAATCGCGATCAGTCCTTGGCCCATTTATTAGGGTACAGCTCCGGCATTCGCCTTGTATTGATCGGAGGAACCACAGAAAACTACCGATCAGAGAAGCAGTTAAAATTCTCCTCCAGATAGCAGCTGAATTCGACCCAGCTCCCTAGCTCACACTGTTTAATTCATATTTTAACTTATGTGTATAATTTTAGAATAAAGAAAATGTCACAACATTTTTGTTACAAAAGGTGTTTTATTCATGTGTGAATGGGTCGAAGATAATCGTAGTTTATCTGATGACTATGAAGTAGTGTCATGTGTTTAGACATTATAACTAGCCCAGACATGTATAAGAAGAACAATGCAAATTTAAAATATACTGTATCAAAATTAGTATTATTCAAATTTAATAGAAGATTTGAATAAAAACACATTTGATATCATAATTCTGTAGTTTAAAAATTGTTACTTTTAATTTATGAAAATTATTATCGAAAATTTTAGGTATATACGTGTGATCAGCCTAACCATAAATTGCTACTGAAAAACAACTTGACACACATTACAAATGTTTGCCCGACGATAACGGTAAGTGAGCAGGAAATATTTGAAACTTTTCATCAATACTAAATCTATCCAAAACGCCATTCCGATAAACGACAACTCAAAATCCACTTATCGATAATCCTTTGAATAAACAGTTTCGTAACATGGTGGCTAATCAGCCAACTGATCAAGGGACTAATATAAACATGATCATATCGCTGTGGCAATTTTATTTATTTGTTGATATTTATCTAACACCACAAGACGACAAAATAACGATCCCTAATTTTACTAAGTTTTAGAATAATCATTACAATACAACACTCATGAGTTAAACTTTCTACCTCTCACAATTCGCAATATACGATTACCTATGCACAAAAATAGGTTTATATTATGAATAATGTCTAAACAATTCGCCGCAGTTTAGTCTGAATCAATGCTTCTTCAAAAGGTAACTTCTTATACGTTTATGAGGATTGTAATAGTCTGTCATTCACAGAGGCAGATAAATATATAATTTAAAATATGCTGCTCAAAATATATAAATGAATACTCTCTTGAAAAATGAGAGAAATCTAAGATAATGCATGAAATTGTATCTACATAATATCTTCAGAAAATGCCCATTTCCTTTCGCTATTATCAGGGTACACATATTCTCTGCTATTCTTTTCATTAATTTGTAGAAAATAATATGACCAACTTTGAATATCAGGCTGGATTGAATATCTACTCAATTAGTATGTGCGAATGTGTGAAATTTTCATATAGAAAAATATCATATATTCAAAATTACTATGTCAATGGTTGAAAAGGAGAGGGATGCAAGTACACGTTTTAAGATTTTGCAGAAAATTTACTACAAAGTTGGTATATTAATATAAATATAAATGAAGTTATTTACAAAATATTACAATATACACGGGAAATACTGATATTAAAAATTATATTTCATATCTGTATCAAGTTTTCTGTACTACACTTTTAATAAAATATATTTTCTAACTTCCTGCAATCCCTTGTATCTCTTGGCTTGTGAATGTTGACTTGGGCCCCCAGTTGGCACCGAAGGTTAGACACAATTGATGTGTTCGCACAAATACGTTTCAACAATCGCGCACACGATGAATAATCATAAGATAAATGAAATATATATCTACCTATATACAATATATGTAATTTCACAGTAAACACTTCTACTCGAAATAAAATTCTTTGAATATGAACTATGAACATTCAGTAAGAATGTTCGACTTGAAACTTGAAATGTCACGTCGCTTTACAGATAAAGTTAGTTACATCGTATTTCTTGTTATGATTTACTCTGTTTGCGCAGTGTTTTTAAACACAACAGGTTGAAGTACGTCTTATAAAGTTTCTATCCATAAAAAAACGTTTTTGCTCTAGAACACAGTTACTCTCGTTCATTCATTAATGTTATCGAATTCTTCTGGCCTTGTAAATGCATCGTTCTCTTACAATGTTTGTACGTATTGCCTGATCATGATTATTCATACCTCTACAATCTGAGAAAAGTTCCATAAAACTTGGAATGAACTGGTGACGTAAATAGAATGAATTGTAGTAAAATGTTGTATTATACAAATTTAATTTTTACTCAGACTACAGAAAATTAAGTTAAATAGAGGGAGTCAAGCAACGTTGTTTTTTTAGTCAAACCTAAAGAAGTACATGTCCTTTGGGATTCCTTGAAAGGGAGTGAAAATTATATAGAATTTTCACAACGTAGCCATTGTATTAACATACATTAACATACATTTAATAGAAACTGACGTTGATTAAATACAATTTATGTTGTATTGTTTAATTCTTATCGCTATTACTTCCTATTTGTTTTTAAATCACTGGTCTGGCTTCGTCATTGAGTAAATCAAAATCATTCCTTCAAACAATTAATAACCACAGTTCGATATTTTCAATAGGGATCGTTTAACAAATGCGTGTACAACCGCCCTTTCTTACCACCCTTCAACACTTTGTACAATTTCTTAACAAAATCTTCTACCCCCTGAAGTGTACATACACAGCACAAACTCTTACGAGTGTCAGAACTACAAAAGATAAATATGTGTAGCATGACATATAATTAAATGGTGTATAAAGGAAAGAAAATAATTAATTTCGTGTCGATTCTATCAAAATGTCTTCAACTGAATCACTTATTTTGGTAATGTAGTAGGAGTCTCCATTATTCTCCTCCGTCCCAATTATTAAAAAACAGTCCAACCCCTCCTCTCCTTTGCCTCAAAGTATTTGTAAAATGTTGAATGATCCCAAAAGCGGGAACAACAATAGTCATCAGAGGAGACGCTTCTTTCCTTGAATGTAAACTGTAATGTTAAGTATATAAATTGAGCTAAGTCCCTTGTAGAAAAAACTATTTCGAGAGTAAAGATATAAACTAATCTCTTTCATAATATAACTGTCACTTTTACCCTTCTCTTTTCAAACCACTCATAAGTATTTTAAAAATTGTACACGCCAATAGAGAATTTTAAGTAGGCTATATTTTTTCGTGAAATTCTGATATAATATTTTTATTTTGTAAACAAATTTAGGTATATGATGAGATACGGGACGTATCGAAACGTTTCCCCACGTAAATCTTGAGTATTACTGAATTTGGATATCATACTGATTGGAAAGAAATGAAACAATTTGTTAGAAAAAGAATATTATTAATTTGCGTGGCAGCCAATTCCATTGACTTTGCTGCCATAGGTTAAGTAAAAGTTAAGAATTAATCTATTTTGGACATTTTTGTTTAAAAATGATTGTCTATTTGTACTTATTACACTCAAAATAAACCCTATGGACAGGGAAAGAGCGATAGAGGCAGAGGCCATGAATTCTAGCATAGTGTCGTATCCTACTGTCGAAGCTTTCATACTTTAACCCTTGTGTATATTTTACTCACTCCGTAAACCTTTTTGATTAGTTCGCCCAAACTCATGACCCTAGAGAACCCAGTCGTAAACAGTGTGATTAAGTAGGTTTGCAATTCGCCTCTTCGATAAAATCTTGTATTCCTTTTCAGTTGTGTCATTTGTCCCTATTCAGAAATGATGTTCCCAGAAACAGTGAGTAAATTTTTCTCATGTTCAGCGTGACCGGCTGTAATGTGGGAGTAAAGCAAAACTAACTAATCAATGGTATTGAAGTGTGTTTTTGAGAACGTTAAATAAGTAAAATTAAGAGCCAACAAAAGAGTTTGCTTTGTGTCCTCTATACATAATAAAGTTTCTATTGTACAAGGAACTTGAAAAGAGAGTACAAACAAACAAAGGTGCAGTAAAGTCATTAGACTACGTGTGGCAAAAGAATTCAAAGATGACCCTATCGCACCTTCATATTTACCGATGTACCGATACCAAGAACGTTACATCCGCTCATCAATTTGTAAAAATGATCGTAAAGTTTCTCAGATGTGAAAAAGAATTATGCTATCACATAATCTTCTTTTAGCGAAATTTATGGCGAGTGTCAACAGAAACCATTAATGCCATTTTTTCCTCTATTTGGTGGAATGAGAAAATTGCGTACCATTTTCAGCACACTTTAATTTTGTCGCATTCGAGTAGGTCTACATTAACTAAAAATTAGAACTTTTGTTTTAACATTTAGGACTATTATTCTAGATTGTAAATCACGCGCTGGGCGTGATTTTAAAAAAATGAGTTGTTCAAGATTTGTTTGGGGTGGAGGGGGGCGGCAGTCAAGATATTGTTTCCTTCCAATGTTTCTTCTTCCCGTTGGTACAATTTACAATCACTAGGAAGCGCGAGCTATCAAATTCTGAGACTATATTTTTAAATGAGTACACATTTACCCCAAGTATAAGTATGAGTATACATTTTCCCACTCCACCCCACTCTTTTATTTTGATTCAAGCTGAAACATTCTATCCACGTGATACCTATTAACATAATAATAACAATAATAATAATAATAATGATAATGATGATGATGATGATGATGATGATGAACTTTATGATGAGTTTGTGTGAACTTTGTGATGACTTTAAAATGATGAACATTTAAACAAAAAACTAAATATTTGATATTAACATTGGTAGGGGAGGGAAGAGTGCATTTAACTTTCTCCGTCACGTAAAAAACTGACCATATATAGTGCATTGTGAATTAAGTTGTTTAGAATTCAAGAAATAAAATTTAAACAATAGCTATGGCCTAGCTTCATATAGCCTTATCTTTTATTAAATTTAAGATAGAAATATACCAGTGATTGATGTCCAGATATGATAAAATACTTACTCAAAACTCTCCTTTCATTACGATTGTGTCGTATAGGAATTATTATAGTCCACCCGATTAGTGATGAAGAAAGACGTCATATCATAACAATGAACTGAATTTAGATTCTTATTTATTTAAACCAAACTATGTTCCTTCATCTTTCCGGAAGAATCAAGATTAGACAATAGCCTCGAAGAAATAGAATTTTAAAAGCCGATGTATCTTAATCCGAAATCCAACAATCTTAGGTTCATTAGCGATTAAAATATTTTTTCAAAAATAAATTTTCACATTTTAAACTAAATGGTAAGTATTATTTACAACATTTTAAAAACAGTTATAGCACTCTTTTGCATTTCGATTAATTAAAATTTGAAATCTTTATAAAAATCACATTCTTCTTCACAAAATACTGCGAGTACAAGATATTTTGAAAGACAGAGAAGATAAAACAAAAAAGCTGATAGAAATGTTAAAATACGCGAGCAATCATTTCAGAAGTTTTAATAATGAATGTAATTGTGCATGATTCTTCCAGGAGATATTAAACTCAGATATAAAATGGGATTCGAAAACAACTTACGATCATTGGATTTCTTCTTCTGGCATCGTGACAATTTTTTCTTATTGATCTACTGAGATGGCTTCCGCGTTTGCTGCCATACCTGAAAAATAAGATAAATTTCAAATAAAGTTATATTTTCAAAGAATATTTACAGCCTAATTATAACATTAATTCAACGACGATTAATAGTCAAGGAATACAATGTACACTATTCATCCTGAAAACAATCAACAAATTTTGAACACTTTCATACTCGTTATATTAATCTGACAAGTGTAAATGAAATTATGATCAAGCATGAACAATAAACAGAGAGTACAATGCATGCATAAGCGTCTTGATTATTTTGTCAAAAGCCATGTTCTAGAAATATTCATTGTTTTTTATAATTATTTATTTAAGGTCGTCTCAGAAACAACTAGGTTTTTGAAAAATACATTTCATCATTGAAAGACAAGATGTAAGAATTCACTTTTTATTCCCTAACATCCCAGTGACATTTAGAGAGTAAATTGGCAGTGTCAATTCAAGGAGGTTACTTCATTCGAAAATCAAGACAAGGAAAAAATTGTTATTCGTAAATAGTTGTTTAATTACGAGAACTTTTCTTATATTCAATCAATGTTTTAAAAAATAGATATCTCGTATCATACAAAGAAACATTTAGAAAATTGAAATTATAAAGTGACTGTGACTAAAAATGGATTTGTTAAGCATTACAAGATACATAACTTTGAAGCGTCGAAGCGTTTCATAACATCGACGAAACGACGAAATTTCTTCGAATAAAAGAAATGACCGCCCTGACCAACCTTGACGGCCTCCGCACGAAGGGTCGTGGGTTTCGCATCCCGCCTCGGCAATGGATGTTGGCGTGTGTGTCGCGGCAAGGTTGAACTTTCGCAAAAATAATGTATCACCTTTCAACTCCCTTCCTACCATTTCTTGACGGCTGGGACAAGAAAGCGGTTCACTAAGGATGCGAGTTGAAATTCTGTCACGCATGGATGTTGTGCTTAGCGCAGTAGTCCAATCCCAGCCACCTTGCCCCACCTTGTCGCCCTCCAAACCCACTTCCTTCCTATGCGAGGCCGATACCCTTCGTAAACCGGATTTCTTTAGCCGAGTGGTCCCTACGGGGTAGGCCTCCGCAGTTCGACTTCTCCAGTGACAGACACACACGGGCCTACAGGCCACTCCTACAACTGAGAGGAGGAGGATCCCTCCCCGAGAACAGTCATCGGACGTATGAAAAGGAGGACGGGGTACAGGTCCCGAGAGCTGGCGTCGCGGAACGTAAGAGTCGAGATGAGCCGGTCGCTGAGAGAGCTGAAAGGCTGAAACGCAATATGACCCGAAATTGGTACAATAAGATCATTAAATATAAGTGATATATTAACTACATCACTGAAAACAATGTTTTGTCCTCCAATCTCTCGGTAAGAAAATTCTACTGACGTAATGATCAGTTTCTTGATTTATTCTATAACATTTCTAGACAACTGAAAAATAGTTTCAGCGAAGTGAGTGTTTTCTACCATATAATAAATCTAAAATATCTTCTCCAATGAACAAATTGGAATTTAGCGCATTTCGAAACATATGTTCTGAAATTTGTGTGTCTGAAACCTTTATGGCTTGAGTGGTGACAAAAATCAAATGTAAATAAAAATATTAATGGTTAAATTTTTATTTATTTATATTATAAGAATCGATTGGTGCATAATAATTTGCTTTACCACCATATTCTCTTTACAAAAATGTTATCGGTAGTTCTCGACCCAGCAGGAAAATCGGCGTATCCCAAAAAATCTATGAATGTGAGTTCTATCTTTAACAAGGGAGGAAACTTTTTAATACATTCGACATGACGGAACCTTCGTTATTCCTATACCATTCGTTATTCCTAAGCCATTTGTTGGAACCGCGACGCGCATACCAGAGTAGAGACCCAAAATGCACTTGTGCTTGAAGTGTATATCCCCGGCTAATCGTCATAGAGAATTTTCCACCATCCTTTTAAAATAGTTTTTACAGAACAAAAAACAAGACACGCCGAGTTACCTTGGCAAGCCCAAATATATTTGAAAACTCAACATTAACCTTGGATTATGGCTTCGTAAATACGATGTAGAATTACGAATATTCACATTTTTTCCTCGTTTGGAAGATGCATATATAACCCCCACCAATTTGGAAAAATAATACACCGAAATTATATCAGACGAGGTGGTTTGAAAAGAGTTGTAGTTAATAAAGACACCTTATTCTACGGCAAAAAGCACAAGAGTAGACTCAAACAGGTTCTGGAACAAGTGTGAAAGCATAACTGATATTGAATTCTTCGCGTATTCGGAATTCACAAGGTATGAATTCAGGCATAAAATTTATGAAGTTGGAATTCATATCGACAATGGAAGACTCCAAGCAATCACGAAAAACATAAGACCTAATAAACAGTCAGAATTTGGAAGTGCAATTGAATCAGTGAATTATGCAACTTGATTTGTCCCAAATCTATCAACTAAAGCCCATGTACTCAAGAAAATGTAAAGAATTCAAAACATGTTTTATTCACTATCACAATAGTCACATTTAATGCTAGACATAACAGAACTAGCATGATGCCCAAACTTGAAGAGTTTTGACTAAAGAAAAGAAACGATCATCTCAGCGGACTTCGTATGCAGTCGCTGAAACAAAAACAAGATGATGGTAAGATTCAACCCATCGCATTAGCACAAATGGTAACGAATCAATTACCAAATACATACCAGAATATTTGGAACGTAATCAAGGCATAAAATAACGGACTAATCTGCAAGCAACTATGTGAACAAAGACAATAAGGATGATCAATAGAAAAAGAGTTTGTGCTTGATTTGTGAAACGATTGGCAAGCTTAAGTCAACAAAGACAGAGAGGAAAGCCTACTCATGAATGATTGAAGAGTAATTTCATTACACTTAAGAGGTCATGTTGGAAAATCGCCACGAAGGTTGTCAAGGAATTTCCAAGTGCCGATCAAGGTAAGAACTGCAATATGGTGGTCAGGAATATCACTCGGCATTGAAAATCTGATCAAATGATGCCCACAATATATTACACAGTTATACCACAATAGTGAGATAGTCGCTAGTATTTTCAAAACTTCTGAAGAGAAAATGGCCGACAGTAGAAACGGATTCCTTTCATATGATTCAAAATTATTCTCATTAATTGTGCAATATTATTCAGGATACCCGGAAGCCACACAACTAAAAACATTACATACACCAGCAGCTGAATCTTTAAGGAATCTTCTAGGAAGATTTCATGGCCCACCGAATGAACACTTTTTCGGATAATGGGACGCACTTTGGGCCATGTCTCCAATATAAGTAATCAGAATATGCCCAAGAATTGAGATTCGTCCGTATAACGTTGAATACAAATTTCATCAAAACGATGGTTTCGCTGAAGAAAACGTAAAATTATACTGATCAACACACGTTTTGCTATTAAAATTTTGGTATCACAAAGAGTTTGCGAGATACAAGTCTATTATCAACTTGTTTTTGTTAAATTGGCTATTTTTGCAACTTTTGTCATTCATATTTTTATATTCTACATTTATATGAAAAATATACTTAATACGTGTAGGAGGCATATTAATCTGTGTTTATTTCGTGTATTATCACTGGAGGGAGAGGAATAGTCCTGTCAGAACTGATGGGAAACATAAGAGTTTCCACAAATCCTGGTTTTGTAAAGGTCGACGTTATTATAATTTTCTCACGACCCTACATGTCCATTGTGGGTCAACCGTTTTTCTACTTATCTGCTAGTTTCTTAGGTATATTTCACTTAATTTTATTATCGAGACTTAATCTGTGCATAAATTAACGGTCATTAGTATTCCAAAATTTGATTCCCTACTTCTATTTAAATTCGTAAAGGTAGAATACATTGTTTTCAAAATAGTCAAGAGGCATTTAAGGATTGTTTCCCAAAAAGATGGTACAGAGTACTGAAACAAAATTTCAGCAGTAACAGACACACTAGGACACACTCGAAGGCCAGAGGAATGGCGCCCCCCCCGTTAAATGTGATCTTCAAAACTACCCTCCTTTAAAATGGGTATACATGTTCATCAGTTAAGTTTGCCCACAAAATTAATATAAAAAGAAACCGATAAAGAGTTCAAGGTAATCTTAAAGCAGATTCAGAATGAAAATTTTATCTGAAACATATGCGGATATCTTAAGAGTTATCGCTCCGCTTTAGGTTTACAGACTGAATACACTAAGTTTGCTATATTTGTGTAAGTGGGGCAGTAGTAATCGTTAAAGCCACTTCATAAATAGGACGTGGCATTCCCGTAAATCTTTCATACCAAGTGAAGAAATGTTAAGAATGTTCCCGTTGCCGATAGAAAAAAAAAATCCGTTCCTTCTTATTTACGTTTGACTACGTCAGATCAATTTTGTGGAAATCGTGAACAAAAAGGGAAGGGCCTTTTTGAATTTGAAAGTAAAATTCCTGAAAATTAGTGATGTGAATATTAAAGAAGTAGTTCAGAAGAAATGTTAGAACAATGCGCATGCATTCAAGAATTTGGTGAAACCCGTTTTAGGCAACATGAAATCTAACAACTAAAGAGGATCTAGTATAGCAGTTGCTGAAATGATCTGAAAATGTTGGCTGCAATAAACCTTTTAAAATTCACTTCACTCTCACTTGACTTTCTTTCCCCCAAATCTGTGAGCTGCATGTCACGAACACGGTGAGCGTTTCCATCAGGATATTTCAACGACGGAAAAAGGGGAAGAGAAGAGTGAAGCTCAAGTATATTGTTTGTCTCAAAAGGAATGTTCCTGATGCAAAATATACCACGAGATTATCAATAAACTCCTTTTAGGTACGTTGATCGTTTTTAATTACTGTACTGTAAACGCTATGATTCTAAAAAATTCATTAACTGTCACAAAAAACCTTTCGTGACAGAGACAAACGTCTTTAATTTTTTTAATTCAGCGTAAAAGTTACTACATAAAGATCAGAATATAAAGTTCTTGTGGGAGAGAAAAAAAGGTTTGTAAACCAGAGTCATCAAGCCATGTATTAAAAACTCCGAAGATTATATCAAAGCCTACAAAATTTTAGAGCGACTCCTCTACAAAATGAATATCTCTCTGCGCAATTATTAATAAGTTGTCGTACGCAAAAACAAGCTGTTGTGATTAAACCTTTTGATATTGAAACCTAATATTTAAGACAAAGAGAAATGAATTTAAACGCATTCCAAAACAAAAATGAAATTATGACCATTAATGCCGAGATGGACATCTCAAAACATTTTGTAAAGATGAAAATGTTTGGATAACAAACTTTCTGTACATCGTTCTGGGACAATATTATACTGAAGAGTGGTGAACCAAAATCATAAGTCGACACAAAAAGTCATTCAGTATTAATAGATGGTGCCATGTGCCGTATAATGCGTAATGTTGAATGAAGACTGAGAGAATAATTTATACAAACTTCGGAGTATTTCAAAAAACAGAGGTTTTTGCCGAAACCTTATTGTGGAATTATACAACTGTCTAAAATAGAATATATTCCACTGATTGACTAGTGTAGCAGAATTCAAGTGTACTGTGATAGTATTCAATATTGATTTACGAATTTGTGTCTCAGCGAAAGAATGTTGAAAACGTAATACATGATTCTAGCCATAAGCATGTTCTTGCAAACGGTTTTGTAGGTTTACTCCAGAGAAGTGAATCTATTTTCCCCGTGCGTAGCGTAAGCCTTAACATTTCCTTCTTTGTTGTCAGAATACAAGGACATCCCATTACCAAATACATACAGTCCAAAAGATGTCATAGTAAACAAATACACAGAAACAAAAAAGCTTTTACTTGGTTTACAACAACTGATATGAATGATATGAACTGATGATGCTTTTCTCCTTCAATGAAACGTTGGCGGATAGAAATTACATCCTTTTTCATTTTATTCCTTCAACAAAATGCCTACTAATAAACGTTAAGTACAGACCAAAAATATATTAAATGTGCAAATTCCGAATGCTAAAATCTATTTTCTATCCATTTTGAAAACAAAATGGGCACAAAAAAGTTATTTCATCTGATAAAATGAGGAAGGGGATTATACCATGAATAAAGAAGTAAATGCCAGTCAAAATTTACTTATTAGGCATCAAATTGCTTGTGTAATTTATAAAATGAAAATAAAGGCTGAATGTGTCATACAAAATATTAGGTGTATTATTTCTTAAAAATTGAATAAATGAAAATGTAATGATTGTTCTCACATGTAATAATGGATGTAATAACTTCTCAAATCTCACTGTTTTTTCACAAACAAATTATCTGTTAAAATGAAAATCATTGCAAAAAAATTAAAATTGTGGGTGTTTATTTTCTCGTACTGATATGACGTGACAGATTATTACGACATTGACTTCAAAAAATTGTCATTGAAGATTCCATGCTAAGAAATTATCACAGTTACGTTTTATCAGTACATATCCACCTATATATTTGTTTCTTTACTTACTTAATTATTAACCTATTTTTAATTAAAAGAAACGCACTTTATAACATATGTAAAAAATACACATTTCTTCGTACATTTTATTGACACTATTTTAGACGTACTTTTAATTTAAATTGTTCCAATACAAATCCTTCTTGTTGTTTATCAATTGCGTAAAACAGCTTTTTTAAATACCTAAGAAGAATCTACATTTCTTAATGAACCTAAAAGAAAAATAAAGTATTCAACATCTTAGAAGATTATTGTTTTTTCTTTCATCTTTGATTTGATTAATCATTGATGTAAGAGTAGAAGTTAAAAAAACCTCTCGTGAGTTCCTTTATACAACTACCTTTTTCAAATCACAGCTTCAGATTTTGTTAGGGAAATGTTTCCCCTTAATGAGCATTTACAAATGAAAATGCATTGCTGATAAACACGTTCATTTTCGAGTATATCCTTTCCAGTTGCACGTTTTATAAACAGTTGGATTAATCATAACTAAATTATATACATGATATATTTTAAAAGTATTATATTGTCTGAAGATTAGTGATAAAAATCTTGAAAACTGATATGACGATGATGATAGGAAAAACAGTTGCGTTTTATCCATAGACCTTTTCGCCATAAAGCAATCATAAGTGTCTCTGGTTTAAGAAAAATCTCTCTAGCTTGGTTTCATTGCACCGAGATTGTTATATAATGAATGTATACGTAAGTAACTGAAGTGCAACGTTGTGCATTCCAGAGGAAATCCAACATTTACAATAATGTAATGTCCATTTCGTATATACATTATTCTTGCTTGTCATGCGTTGTCAACAAAAACACACCGCGGATTATTTTTGCAATCACGGTCATGCTCTAATTATGTATAATGGCAGTTTTGTAAAAACGACTCTTCCGTTTTTTGCATTGTAAATTATAGGAAATAAATGAATTCATTAGTTTTGTGAGTTTATTAATTTACGCGCCGCAATTAATTTATAGGTAGTGATATCTATAAAAATGACATGTCATGGAATACTTTTATACGTTTGTAGGGTGCTGTGTGCACCAAAGGCATTAATATATTTGATTATTTACGCAGTGCGTGCACGTCAACGACCTTTTTAAGCGACCGTAATCCACAGAGGGGAGGCCGTAAAAGATTAACTTTGGGTGCGGAGGGTAAATTCGTGAATCGATTTTTTCCTCTGCCCTAAACGTTTTTTTCGTCGAACTGATTTCAAAAGTAGATTCGCTTTACGTGAAAAGCAATGTATTTCAAAAGTTACAAAAAAATTCTTAAATGTGTCTTTTTATGATTAAATCACTGTAATTGAATTGTATTAATAATAATATTTTCAATTATTACTCTTATTAAATCTCAAGTGGAAAACGAGAAAAAACTGAGCACTAAGCAGTCCCATGATCTGTGTTTATTTCGGGTAAGAATCAACAATATAAAAAACATCGTATCATTATATTCTGTTGAGAAAGGAATCAAATGTATTGGTGAGATCATGTATTTGGTACCTTTTGAAGGATGATCGTTTCTTGTCATTAATCAGCCGAATCGGTTTTCTTCGTGAAATTTACCTAACATCATAGTGATCTACTTTAGTTGGGCGTGAGTTGCGATTACCATTTTTAGTGTTTTTTGAACAATATTAGAAAATAAATTTAATTTCGTCTTAAAATGACTTTACAAACATGAATGTTCGTTTAAGAAAATAATAATAACAAAATATCATTGTTTATGTATTAATTATATTACAGTCCCCAACGAAAAGGACAAAATCTATCGATAATTCTACACACAAAAGACTACAAAGAGACCGAAGTGCCCAAATAGATTCTGAAAGCTAGATTTCTGAAAGCAAAGGGTCCGCACCAAATCATAGATTGAAAGAAGAATAATGAAGTGGAGGTCAGATGGAGAATGTAAAAAGTTTCAGGAATCTCGCTTTGAGGTGATGTACTTACAGTGTTTCAATAACATATCACGTATGAATCCGAGATACACAACAACACAGGTCGTTTCAGATACTTAGTTATTATTGCAGACTTCTTAAATATATATGATGAGTTTCAGAAAAATTTTACCTACAACACCGACCTCCGTCTTTTGTGAAGGTTGTATTGATTCTTCCGCAGAAAGTTATTTCAGTCCAGTTCAAAATCTTTATAATTATCATACTTCAAAATCTCTAGAGAGCAAATTAATTTTGTAGCCAGAACACTACACGAAAATAAATCAAAGAACTCCAGATTAAACATTTATTTATTAGAATATTTGTTTTTCAATTTCTGTACAGAAATCATATTAACGTAATAAAAATTCCTCCACAAAATTAAATAACTCCAACCTTGAGTTCTCATTTTATACACATGGTATCCTCGTTTCACACATACAGGTTTCCCGGGAACCGCATTCAACGCAAGACATTCTAGATGACCGCTAAGAACGACAGGCCATGTCGCACCTTTTGTGCAGGATCACCTCTTCGTCTCATAAAAATGCAAGGCGGATTCGCGGGCGGGCGAGTGGACGAGATGGGATGGACAGGGCTGGAAGAGA